>VYZM01013130.1:94893-119386 GCA_013398915.1 Dromas ardeola | reverse complement strand
AAAAAAAAAGACAAAGTAAGTTGAGAACTGAAGTCCTGGGGTCCTAAAAGTTTTAGAGTCAATTTTAAATGTATTTAAGCATCAAAATTGATCTGAGTTAACTAAGGCATAAAACCTATCTACCTTCAGGAATCTTGGCCCTTGCCTGCAGAGCTCCTCACAGCTGAAGAAGGAGCTCCTAACAGCTTACCTCCTGTACAAACATAAGGAGATTGAGGTTCTCAAAAACAGAGTCCCCCAAGACCAGCTGGCTGAGCTCAGGACTGTCTACAGTAGCCTGTACTGAGAAAAGCCTCAAATCCCACTCAGCTCTTCTACAGTCTGGCACCTATGAACACCAGCCCTTCCCCACAAAACACCACTGGGAATAGCACTATCACAGAATCGTGCAATAGTTGAGGTTGGAAGGGACTTGTGGAGACCATCTAGTCTAATCCCAAATTATCTTTCTCTGTGTCCAATAACTCAGTGTTCATGGAGAAGGTAAAACAGATATGTACTTGCTCAGATATATGGTTTCAAGACAGTGACAAGATGGGAACTCATATGAAATCAGAGCAAGTGAAAACCAGCCCTTTCCCTGGTGCCCCTTTCTGGATCCTGTCAGCCAGCACATTTGGGAGACATGGACTCAATTTTCTGTTCTATATGAAGAGGTTTAAACCTGTGTTTTCCAAAAGTGTTCTTGATAAACTACACTGAGGGAGGGAAGCAAATGAATTCTCATTCTTTCCTATGCTGATATTTGCACAGAATAACTGAAGGCTTGGGCCAGAAAGAAAGTGAATATTTCTTTATCTTTCAGTGATTAAGGCATTCCCTTAAAAGTAGGGTCCACCTGACTTTCAGTCCCTGCTCCCAAAACTGAACCTTTTTTCATTTCTCTTATTCAAATTACTGCTTAATATTACCAGTTCTGTTTCAGCTCCAAAATGACTGAAGAAAAGTGCTCATATTTTTTAAGGAATTTATGTGGGACAAGTACTGTAAGAGTTAAAAAATCACAAAGTACTATTTGCAAAAGTGATTTAATGAGAATAAGCACAAGGTCACCAAGATGACTATTTGGATTTAGGTGTCTATCTGTCCCTTTAACAGCCTATATCCAAAGTTAACATCCTCAGATCCCCCGCAGTCAGTTCCTTTGGAGATGTCTAAAAACTGTAACCCCTTATAATTTTAAATCCCTATAAACCTAATTTTATTTTAAGGTGTGTTCAGTGTTAATAATGCTGAGAAGTTTGACATCAACTTCATACCTGCTTGCCATCAGGATTTTCATGTGAGATGACCTCCAGCCTGACTTTCTTGCAGACAGGCATTTTCAGAACGTGCCAAATACACTAGGCAATACACCCCCTGGAATTTCTGAATATACTGACTCTCTGAGGATGGTTCCTAATGCTCAGGCGAGAATGGTTTTCTGAAACACATCGTAGAATCATAGAGTGGTTAGACTTGGAAGGGACCTTAAAGATCACCTAGTTCCAACCCCCCTGCCATGGGCAGGGACACCTCCCACTAGACCAGGTTGCTCAAAGCCCCATCCAGCCTGGCCTGGAACACTTCCAGGGATGGGGCAGCCACAACTTCCCTGGGCAACCTGTTCCAGTGTTTCACCCCCCTCACAGTAAAGAATTTCTTCCTAATATCTAATCTCTATCTCCTCTCTTTCAGTTTAAAAACATTACTCCTTGTCCTGTCACTACACTCCCTGATAAAGAGTCCCTCCCCATCCTTCCTGTAGGCCCCCTTTAAGTACCGAAAGGCCACTATAAAGGCTTCCCAGAACCTTCTCTTCTTCATGCTGAACCACCCCAACTCTCTCAGCCTGTCTTCATAGGAGAGGTGCTCCAGCCCTCATCGTCAATGACATTCCCGTAGGTAGAGGGCACTGGGAGCAGAAAGATTTGAGTCCCCTCCTTTACATAGCAAAGGTCTCACTATAGGATCATGAGTAGTCATTGGGAGAAGGGCTGGACTCCTGGCCTCCAGCCTCTCAGGAGGAAGCCCAAGTATCTAAGCTAGAAGTTTTCTTTCCCTCTAGGAGGCTCTTTCACTACAGGTTAGGCGCAAATGTTCACATTGTCAATAGATGAGTGACATTTTTGCTTTCTTGTTTCCAATTAAGAGAGGAGGAGATGGAACAAAGGAGACAAATAAAACCTGATGAAGAATTCTGAAATTGGTGTCTCAATCAACTGTGTCATACCTACCATGCTGGCTTTTATGAAAAATTGTCCTGCATATAACCTATGCAGCTGACTGTCTTGGCCGGGTGGGACAGGAGCAGCTTTGCTAGATTTTTTTGAAAAAAGAGTTAATTTGCAGAGAAATTCAACTTTGGAATGGCTAAAAATATTTGTCCTCAACATCAGAAAAGTCAAATACACGTCAAAATTGTATTTGACTTGAAATTTAATCTAAGTATATTAAAATATCAAAGAAAGAAACTAAATGAAACAAACACCTCTACTCTGAAATAAAAAAAAATATGTAGAAATAGTTGTATACCGCCCTTCACAACTATGCTTTGATTTCTTACAGGTCTACTGTAGCTTAAATAGCAGAGGTGCACTGAATATGCACATCACTGACTATGGACTAAAACAGTCTCTGAAACAGAAATTACTGTGGGGCTGCCCAGGACTGCCCTGACAGTCCAGGCAGGAGGCTGAAGGCACTGTCAGCCCTCCTCTAAGCAGACATTCCAGCACATCAGTTTTACACCAGAAGAACTCCAACAAGGCCATTTGCACTGGGGGAAATTCAACTTTCAGAGAGCATAAGGAGACGCATTATAATATTGTGACCTGATAAAGAAAAACAGGACTCGTCCTCCCCATCATGCAGCTCAGCTGACACGTTCTAGAGGACAAACCCAATGAACTTGAAAACTGAGTTAGTTTTTCTCTCAGGAATTAATTCGACCGCTTGGCTTCCATCCAAATTCCATTTCACTGTTGATGTGTTTTTAATTTTAAAGTGTTTTGTTTTTTTTTTTTAATAACAGACCACAAATCAAAATAATGGATATTCTCCTTCCAATTCTTTAATTTTAATATTCAATATTAAGCTATGTAGGGTCCCAGTAGATAGAAGAATTTTTAAAAAGATAATTAAAATTAAGTAATGCAATAACTGCTTCTTTTGGTTTTACTCTATTGCTTAAACTTCCTTAAAAGAAACTCAGTAATCCAAAGTCATTGGGTTAAATGCAATGGTTCTATTGGTCTAGAAAGCTGGCATTCCTAACCAATATTTACTCTTAATGTTTTGACCTCAACACTATCTACTGTCTTAGTTAGTATAGATGTAGTCTGTCATATTGAAAGGAAATGGCTCCATAAACTGATCACATGGAAAAGAAAATGGTTTCACAAAGGACAATTCCTTCTTACTGGCCTGGGAGGTGTTAGCGTACTCATTTGTAATGGCTTTCCTGCTGGAAACAATGGTTGCCTCCAACTGCACAGGATTTTTAGTGGTGATTTTACAGAGCGGTTCCACACATGTTTTTCTTGGTATTTCTGGTTTTTGAAGTGTTCCCAAATTCTGCTCATAGTCCATATACACTGAGCTTCACACTTTGACTCTCTGGTTTTCCTTTCAGGAGATGAGCCTTCAACTGGCCTTTCAGCCTTGGTTGTGAGGTGCACCAGCTCCCATGGGCTTCAGTAAGACCATGAGGGAGCAGCTGGGCTACCTGGGAGCCTTCCAAGCATGCTGATTACTGCCCCAAAACCAAAGGCAAACCCAGAGGTGGCTTGCTGGCCAAAGCAATGGGATACCGTATCAGCTCTCAAGTAGAAGGGAGATGGCAGCGGACACAGGCATTTCTACTAAACAGCTCCCTGGTGGGTTAAGGCTTCCTTCAACTACAGCATTTACAGTATTGTTGGGCTCAATTAGAGTTATGTGAAAAGTAATACTTTTTTAAATAGATATCTCATACAAAGTATGTTCCTTTATTGCAGCACTGATTTATACCCAGACTTGGCTTAGTTTACCCTGTTTTCTCTTGCCTAGTTGTTATGTTACTTGTATCAAAATACCCTACATAATCTGTGAGGTCACCGTAAGTGAAAGACAGTGGTTATTCTAAAGAGTTTATGACCTGAAAGGCAATATTGTTCTCTGTTTTACAGTCTAGAGTTTCAAGGCATTTGGCACTACTTCATTTGAGAGAGTGATGGAGCCTTTCAGAAACCTGCCTGTGAATGCCTGACTGTGGTTGGGAAGTCATGGCAGAAGTCTGTGCAGACCATGCACAAAAAATCAGTGGCAGAACTGGGAACAAACCACTCAGTTCAAAATTCTGGCTCATCTTTTCTTTGTGGCTCTTGTCATCCCCAGGAACAATCCGAGAAGGGGTGGTCACTCTTACATTCCACAAGCATCAGCTTCGTTGCAAATGATGCTGTTTTATTTGAATCCTGCTGGGTTCTCCAAACAGGGCAGTCTCCCCTGTGTCAAGGCAGGTCCTGTCTGAGTGAGGAGGAGTTATCCCACTCTTTTGAATAACAGTGAGAATATCCAAATTTCTCCTTGTTTTCCTTAACTTTTGTTTTCCTTAACTTTTGTTTTCCTTAACTTTTGCGCATGCATAGTAGAGGATTTAGCTCTCTGCCGTAGGTTGGTTTGGAAACAGCACAATTAAAAGTAGTTCAAAATGGAAAGTGATGAAAAATGTCTTTCTCCTTTAACAGCATCTGACTGCATGGGCCTCAGAGAAGACGTATTCCTGTTGGAATCTAATTTCTCCATGAAAAACAGCTAGGACAAAGAAGTTCAGCCAAAAACCTGGTGTTTGTTTCCTGCATGGTATAGTCTCTTTTTGCTTGACCAAGCTACTGACAGTTGCAAAACTTCTTTCTGCACAAAAGCCATAACCTGTACAGGTCTAGAGGCTGCAAAGATGGGAGAGGCAGGTGGTCCATTTACAGGTATCCACTGCTCCGAGGGTACACTCAGCCTGTCTCATACCCAAGTGCCCCTGGCTTCTCTTGCACATTTTGGATTGTTGATCCTTTCAATAGGAATGGCACTGTTGCCAAAAATCTGTTAACTTTAAATTTACAAGAAGTCACCTGCAGGATTAGTGCTGAGTTTGACAGGGCAGTCTTCCAAAACCTGCTTATTCTGGTCCTTCTCAAAGGGAAGCTGAAGCCCAGGTGGAAGAAGCAGCCATTTTGGCATGGCAGCAGGCAACTTTGGGGCTTGCAGAGATACTAAGAGCATACCTTTGTCTCCCACCAGATCCTCCAAAGCCTCTTAGAATTCCTCTGTGGCTCTCAGAGTAGCTTCAGGTTTAGTAGGTCTTGTTTTCTGCTTTTGCACAGTCCATTAAAGGCTACTTTCTAGAGATGATGGTACTTCAAGAATTCCCCTGAATCTTATGCTTGATTCTTATGTAGGAAATGCTCCAATGCAGACAACTGTGAAAGTCTAGCTATGTTACAATAATATGTCACTAAATTTTAAGCAAAGAACATTTTGTACTATACTCTTATTTCTGTTGGTACTTAAGTGTCAATGAAAAAGGGTATTTGCAAACAGTTCATTCTGCAGTACTAGGTGAGGCTGAGCTCTCTCAGTAATGCTTCTAAGTACTTCTCGTCACTCGCAGTAATTACGAGATATAGGTCTTGAAAACAAACAACAACAATAAAAACCCCTCACTGTGAAAATACTCTAAGCTGTGATGTAAACTCAATGTAGTTGAATTTGAAGCACACCTCATTTCATGGTGTTTTTATAAATAACATGAAATTATGCACCATTTACATGTGGTGTTTATTTTGCCAACTTCCACTTTCCAAAGTGACCAAGTAAGGATTTTTGTTTGTAGGTAAAATCCTCTTCTATGGAAATTAATAACTTTTCAGAGACTGGCCAAAGTTTCTTTTCTGCTTCCAATCATAAATTATAACAAATTTGAAGTTTCAAATTATCAGTACTGTATTTCCATTGAATCCTTAATGCAATACTTTTTGTTGGGTCCTTAAAATTTACATTTTATACTAGAGGCATATGGCTGAATATTTCTTGTGGCTTGCCTAAGGAAATGACTAGCTCCAACCTTACGCTTTAACTACACAAAGTATACACAATGTTTGCACACAAAGTTACATGCAACGTCAGGAAAAAGGAAACACCAGAGTATACAGAGCCAGGCTTTAGGGTGCATTACCTGGATGGAAAGAAATGAGTACATGAATATCTGCAATTGAATGTCTCATAACTCAGGGCCAGAGCCTGACTACTCTTATGCTGCTGTAAGTCAAAAGGAAAGCATTTGGAATAACAGGAATTTTTCCAAATCAATATAGAAGCAGAATAAACTGGGATGATCATCTGCCTATAAATGCATGTGATCAGATACATTAAAGAAAGTGCAGGCAGCTGTTTACTATATGTGAGTATGCCCCACAGAAAGAAAGAAGGCCAATGAAAGAAAAACAAGCTGTTATAACAAAGAAGAGGCTGAAGGGTGACTTAATTGGGAATTAATATTTGCATTTGCAAGTAATATCTCTGTTATAAATGGATACTCTAACTATGAAGAGACTAGTGAAAAAAAAAGTAAAATATAATAATTCAAATAATTCATATGGTATGCTTTATGCTTATCAGAAAGAATATGTAGCAGACATCCCATTTCTCTTTTTTGCTTGCCAGAAAACAACCCTTGATTCAAATTTTCTGTGTAAAACACAGCCTTTTTCATAGTACAATCATAGACAATAAACACTATGACTGACCCCATTCCTCTGAGAATCTTTTGGCATACTACCAAAAGAAGCAAAATCTGAAGAAGCCATTATAAGGAAATAGAGAAACAAGCCAATGTCAAGAACAGAAAGGGATTATTGTCAAATTTGTGTCTCTTACGTAAATTGGTATTGTTTAGTAACACCAGGCATGTTTCTGTCCTAAAGAGGCTCACTTTGGTGTTTATGGTTGGAGTTTATGAAAGCTGAGAGTCCAGACGCTGCTTTTCTTTTCCTCCAGCTCCCTTCTGGCGCAGCATCCGATTCCTGAGAATCTGAGGGGAATGATGGCACTGAGAACAGCTACTTCCCGGTCCTCCCACAGCGCAGGAGCTCGTGTGCTGCTGTCCTCAGTCAGAGGCAGGAGAGATCATGCTTCCCTCCTGTCAAAAAACTAGGATGTTTTCCCACAGTTCTGTGTTTAGCAAACGTAGCCTGGCTTGTAAATACAGAACCTCATCCTGTGTGTGCATCAGAACCATGAATATTAGCTTATCCAAACTACTTTTATACAAATATTTTAAAAATCAAAAGAAAAGAGTTGAGAGAAAAGCAGTATTTTGATAATTTTGCGGTGGGTTTTTTGGGCCAGAGTCTGATCTAAAGCACCCTGTGACAAGGGGGTCTTTTGCAGTGCTCTTTGGACCAGACCCTTAAAATACGGTTGCAGCAATATCACCACCGTATTACATGATTGCGTCTTCTCACCCTGCATGCAGTTGGAAGGTATTCAAGCCAAGCCCAGATTTATACCAAAATATTTGCCATGTGTTTCGGATAAGGTATAATAAACTTTGAACGCAGCAGAACAGATTTGATGTCCAACATTCCCTTTGAAACGCCTTCATCTTTCTCCCTCCCTCTTCCCTCTCACACCCCTGCACCCTCACATTTTATGTGACAGCGTTGCCGTAGTACCTTCAGCAAAATAGCCTCAGCCAGTGAAGCAAACACGAGCACCTTATGAGGTGTGACTAACTTCTGAGCACAGCCCTTTTCCTTTGCTGCTGTTTATAGATGACATAGGAGCCCTGGCCGGCCCTGCCGCTCGCTTAATTGACTTAAAGCTGGTAGTGAGCAAGCGAAACGGAAACATGGCGTTCGTTACCTTTTTGATCCCCTGCTTTGTGATCGGCACTGATATCGCTTTCTCTTGCCAGAATACCGATGACTTTGTGGGTGCCAGTTCTCCGGGGGACATTGTTATTGGAGGTTTGTTTGCAGTTCATAGCGAAATGCTGCGTCCAGAAGAATATCCCATGAAGCCGGTAATTCAGAATTGCGCTGGGTGAGTAATATTACATATATAGCAAAGAGGTCACTGACACCGGGCATGTACTTCTTGTATGAAGATCAACAAAATCTATTTCTCTTGCATTTCGTAGTCTTTAAAAAGACCTTGGACATCACATAAATTGCATGTAAATTAATACAGGATGACAAAATATGGCAGTTACAGTAAAAATACTGTGGCTGCCTGAGGAAGGGAGTGAGCATTTGATCCAATTTCAGTCTTTATATACAATCCAATACCCCTGGAGGTTTGTGCTGAACAATCGTTCAATTTCCATATAAATGCCAATTTGTTGCTATGTGTCGGAAGTACTCTGCTGTGCAGTTGTTCATTATTTGTTATGAAGTTGCACCTACGTGATTTGAAGACAGGCAGACTGTTCCATTTTACCTAAGCACATATTAAAGTACATCCCCTGCCTCACAGGGCAGCTCAGTAGTAATCTATGGTAGTACCTTGCTGAGTAGATTGTAATTATTGTTATAATTACTGTAATTATTACACGTTGTATTATAGTTGTGGCATTACATTATAGAATAGGCTATATATAAACATGATGTCATGTATGCATTCAGGTTCAGACTGCATGAGAATATTTCTTTTGTTGGCTCCAAATCCTACTGTGCTTGAAACATCAATTTTTCTGGAAACATTGCAAAGGAAATCTGATGAACTCAATTTTAAGTATATAATAAAGGTTTCCTAAGCCCAGGAATTCCAAATATGCACTTTCTTTAATTTTAATACAGGTGAAAATCCTCAAATTTTATTTGATTTTTACATGCAACTTAATCCCACATCTGAATCTAATAATCATCTGGACATGCAGGTATCCATCTGGATTTATTTCAAAATGATGATGAAGTTGATAGTTTTGTTGGTATTCCATTCTTTTTCTATGGAGTCATATACTACCTCGGGTCCATTTGAAATTTAATTTAGTTTGCAAGATTCGTAAACTTTAGAGAAGCTTGCCTGAGAGGAGATTGAATTGCAGACATTTTGTGCTAGCACTGTTCTGATCAAACATCTGTTATGACATCCACTGGAGACAAGGGGGATAGCTGTACTAAGTCTAGACCTGATTTCATCAGGTCTAGAGAGTGTTTTAGGAACGCCGATGCAACCACTAGAAGACCTCAACCCCTGAAATATTATCTTCTATTCTGAAATATTTAGTTCTTTTTTCCCTCTGTTTCATGCTTTTGGTGAAAGTAAATACATTCTGAAAATGCTTACTGGGCAGATGGAGTTAATTGAAACAGCCCCACTGACTTTGACAGATGCTTCCTGAACGTACCACTTTCAATTTTTCATGTGCCATGAAAATTTGGGGTTTAGTAACTGTTTTTTCAGAAAATCATTTTTATTTGGGTGTATTTTAAATTTTGTGCTTATTTTGCTTAGTCTGCCACTCAGGTGAGACAAAAATGTGTGATTTCTAATCTTTTGTACACTAAAATCCAAGAAATCACACAAAATATACTATGCATCATTTCTTTTCAGTAGTTGTCAAGTTCTAAGGGATATGCTCAAAACAGACTTTGCTTTGGCCTTGTTCCCAGCAACGTTTTTCTAAAGTAAAACTTCTGTGTTTCCTAACAGCTTCGAAATTCAGATTTTTCTTCAGACGCTTGCAATGATACACGCTATTGAAATGATCAACAATTCAACGCTGTTGTCTGGAGTTACTCTGGGCTATGAGATCTATGACACGTGTGCAGAAGTTACAAAAGCCATGGCGTCTGCCCTGAGGTTTCTGTCCAAATTCAATTCTTCTGAGGATGTTGTAGAGTTCAAGTGTAACTACTCAGACTACATCCCGAGAATCAAGGCCATCGTTGGAGCCAGCTATTCGGAGGTGTCCATGGCGGTTTCAAGGCTGTTGGCTTTGCAACTAATCCCGCAGGTGGGTTTAAGAGAACTATGTCATTTTGGACAGTGGGTCAAATTTATCGTGGTTAGGATAAAGGTGGGGCTCTGATCACAGGGACTGCAGAAGCCACATGTTTGCTACAGAGCAGAATTTGTCTCAATCGAAGAACGTGAGGAGGGGGTGTGATACAATTCCCAATGTAAGGCTTGATTTACTTGCCAAAACAAAGGCAGTAAGGGCTAGTTTGTATGCCCGAGGCACATGCCTCCAAGTGCTATTTCAGGATGATGCCGGGCTTTGGTCAGCCTGGCAGCACCAGTAGTCAGTCCTGCATGGCTGTGCCAGTTACTCCAGTGTTCCTGGGGTGACACTCGAGGACTTTGTTCAGGCAACAAAGTTACACCCGCCATGTCTAGGCTGGTGGTGAATATGACAATACCAATCTCAAGCTAGGCGGAAAAAAAAATAAAAGACAAAATCAAATTTGGCCAGAAATTTGGAAAATCTCTCCTGCCTGAGGGAGACTAGATGTTGGAGTCTGTTGTAACTATGGGCAGGGAAGTGAGGAATATTGCTCTAAAACACAGTTTTACCGTGTCATTCTTCAAGCAGTTGTAGAAAAGAGGGAATACAACTCTCTAGATCCGCGCTGGTCCTTCCCAAAAGCATCCTTCTCTATTTCTGACTTCTCTAGGACTAGTACAATCGCACACTCATACTTAGGCCAGTGCTTCCATTTCTACTTTCACCATTTTAAAAGGGTTGGGGTCAAGACCAATTGGAAAAAAGGAGATCCACTTGCCCACCATCCTGTGTTGCACATTGGGTTTAGCAATTTGACATAAATTCACTTCACCGCAAAGCAACATAGTAACCAAAAATGTGGAAAAGGTATAAAATCTGAACTAAACATAACCTCTAACTGAGTATTCTCCTCTGCAACGGTAGGAAGTAATTATGACTTCCAGGTCCACCACAGAAGCTATAGTAAGTATGAAAATTAAAATGCCGCACTTGAACATAATTAAACAAATCTGCATTGGGACGTAGAAATGGAAAAGGTGGCCCAGCATATTTTTCTCATCAATAGCATCTGCAACCTTCTGACATCAGTAAGATTTGGTAGCCCCTCCAGACAGGTGACTCTCATTTTGGAAAACTTAGGTTTATTTTTTAAGAACTGTCAAGCAATGTAGAAAATAAAAGTGTAGGGAAAAAAAGCTCCTACAAGCAAATAGAAAAGGATTAAAACTAGAGAGGTTTAAGTAACAATGTTCCATTTATGTTTTTCTAGCTACAATCACAAGGAAAAGGCAATAAATCTTTTATATGAAAGAATTATAGCATTCTGTAGCATTGGTTACTGTTTGCTTTTCCAGGAGGTTCTTCTAACAGACTTAATGGTCCTTTTAAAATATGGTAATTAAACCTTGCAGAGAAAATACGTATGTGGGTGAACAATACTAATATATTCAGTGATAGAAAAATACTGAAAAATGTAAGGGTACTAGCAATTTGAACAACCACTCAAACAATATTTAATGCTTCCAATGTTTTAAATATTGTTTTGAATGGCATGTTGATGGTATCTGAACAGAGTAAACCAAGATCCTTATACCAGCATAACTGTCATATGCATTTTGAAAGGTTTTATTCTCTGCCTTCACTGAAGTAATTATGCGTATGAGGATGAAAATAGTGGAACTGGTACCAGGCACGAGTCTGCATCCGAATAGCAGGGTGAGGGAAACTGCCCCATTTGGCTGCACCTTGTTGATGTTCACTCAGAGGAGAAGGGAGCCCTGGGTCAGGCTGGATGAAAGAGCAATCATGGCAGCTTTGGATCTCTTGGTGTCCTCTGGAGGAGATCTCCTCCATAACTGAATTGTTCACTCTTCCTAGGTCAGTCCTGCGTCATCAGCTGAAATCCTCAGTGACAAAATCCGGTTTCCTTCTTTCTTCAGGACTATCCCCAGTGATTTCCATCAGACAAGAGCAATGGCCCACTTGATCTGTGAGTCTGGGTGGAATTGGATTGGAGTAATAGCCACTGATGATGACAATGGGCGGTTCGCTCTGGAGAGCTTTGGGGTCCAGGCCATGGCAAACAACGTTTGCATAGCTTTTAAAGAAATGCTGCCTGCCTATCTCTCTGACAACACCTTTCACACCAAAGTTGATCGTGCAATTGAGAAGATTGTCAAGGAAACCAGAGTAAATGTTATTGTTGTCTTTATGAGACAATTCCATGTGCTCAAATTGTTTAAGAAGGCAATTGAGAGGAATGTAAATAAAATCTGGATTGCAAGTGATAATTGGGCGGCTGCAGTCAAAATCAGTACAATTCCCAATATCAGACAGCTGGGGACCATTGTGGGATTTGGATTTAAAAGCGGAGACATCTCCACATTCCAAGATTTTCTGAGAAAGCTTCATGAAAAGCCCACTGACAACAACCAGTTTTTACATGAATATATTATGCTTTTGTCAGTCTGTGCACAGCTGGAGTACCACGATTTTCAAATGTGCATTGCAAACCAGTCCCAGGATGATCTATTGCAAAATGTTGAAAATAATCATCAGATCTGGAGAGATGATTTTTTGAATGCTAACATTGAAACAGGATTTATCCATAATACTATACTTGCAGTCTATGCCATTGCTCACGCCATTAAAGGGCAATGCAAAGACAGAAACTGCAAGGATCCCTCTGCCTTCACTCCCTGGGAGGTATGATGTTAATTCTTTCAGGTCTCATTCTCTCTGCAAAGCTTTCACCTCATATTTGCTCCCACGTTCCTGGATTTACTAGCTTGGTCCTTTTACTAAATGGCTTTTTACTCCTGTTCCTGCCTTTCTTCACCAACTGAAATCACAGACTATGTGCTAGAGCAGCAGTATCTAACTGCTGCAGTGCTGAGAACTAGAATCCAGTTTTACTGCCCTTTTTTTTTTTGGTTCATGTAGGCACAGAAGCTCCTGGTGCTAAGCCATGGCAACGTTCTGCTCTAGATATAGAATGATTATTGCATTTCACGCACAGATAGCTAGCTGATCGTGAGTTAACTGCATACCCACCATCTCCTCCTTCAGGGGTACAGGTACAGGTGCAGAAGGGATCTTTAGCTGCTGGGCTTCATTAGCTACCCTAACACTTCCTCCACCACGTTTAAAGAGCACATAGAGTAGGCACCAGCTTGGATGAAGGCTCCAGCCTGTAGGTTCCTTGCTGGAACGTCTTGTTAGCTTCTCATGTGGGATAGAATAAAATGTATAGTCAATCTACAGTTGACTTATCAGCTATTCAGCTGATACTAGTGGTTGGTCCTATTGCTGCAAACCACTGTAATACACAGCAATGAGTGCTCTTGAGAGATGGGGATATTGCAGGATAGGAGCATTCACCGAAGAGTTTTAATTTTCTTCTCTCTCTCTCACCATTGTCTCTGTTTTGTATGAATTCAGGTATTTTCCCCTATAATGAATCTGTACTTGAAAGTGAAAATGCAACAGACTGTTCCTCTCTCTGATCTTGATTTATACTCAAGTGACTGGTAGGAAAATTAGACACAACCTTTAAGATGGGTGAGGTACTTGTTATCAAACTATACTGGGTGGGAAAAGAAGAGGAAAAATCACGCAAGTAAACCTGACCTGACCTTTTATCCAAGAACCTGCTCAGGAGTATTCATTTTTACACACTTTTACTCAGAGGATTAAACAAAGTTCGTTTAAAAGTCAAACAACCACTGAAGCACTCTGACTTGCTCTGACCCCCTCATGCTAGGTCAGGGCAGGTCAAACCAAGATAGGGGATTTGAAAAAAAAAAAAACAGTAACAATCAAACTCATACATGCATTTGTTAATGCAAATGAGAAAAATTCAGGACTGTTCTACAGGGGATGCAAATTTATGGAGCTGCATTTACATCATTGCTGAATTAAAACTCAAATGACCCTAATTAAAAGTCCCATTAAGAGGCTAAGAACGCATGAAGAAAACCAAAAGAGATAGTTAATCCCCCTGTGCTATTTTCATAATACTTTTCCTCTACACTGAATTTAAACCCTCCAGAAATGGATATATACACATAAAGCTTAGGGTGCAACTAATCCATACCACACACCTCCGCATACAGAGAAACGACAGAGGCATTCGTGTTACAACCTTTGCAAAAATAGCCATCAATTAAATAAAAATGTTGATAATTATTAGCCCCTTCTGTCTTGAAGCTCAAGATGTATTCCAAAAGCTCTGTTGTCCCCATATTGTTAGAGAAATTGGAAAGTAGTGACTAGCCTGAGTATACAAAATGAAAAGTTTCCTGTTCGGTCTCACAAGACTGTAACATCCAAATCACATGAAATGTTGGTTAGAAGCATACTTTTGTTCTTCATAATTGGTAGAGATGCAGCGAGAGTTTATGAAGTCTGAAAAAGAAGACACATTATACATGAAAAAAATACATTCTATATACGCCATATGTGTTATATACACACATATATATACATATATATGCCAGAGCCTTTTGAAGTAATAAGTCAGTATGTTCATTAAATGTTACAAATATCACAAAAGGATCCCTGTGAGAGTGTGCTTTTCAAAGGGCTGTTAAATTCACCAAAACCTTGGGGTTTTTTTCTTGTTAACTGATCCCTGTTGCCAAAATCTGTTAGACCTGCAGAGGGATAAAGCCTTTACTTCAACTAAGAACCTCAGTAACTAAGGAAAGTCCTTCTATGGTCTCCCCATGAATTGGGAGTGGGTTATATGTGCCTTAAACTGTCCTTTTCTAGATTCACGCAGAACTTTTTGATCTGGCTGTTTAAGATGAGGGAGTAAGACATTTCGCTCTGTTGAAAGAAGGGGTTGCAATATGAAAGTTGATAGTTGCCTTATCAAAGCATGCTCGTTATGATATTTTCTACGATCTACCAAATATGGCCTGGCTGTTTATTGCCATTGTGCCACTGACCACTTCATTTGAGCAAATGGGCACATACTGTTCATTTAACAGTTCTGAGTCTCACCTTGCAACACACAATATCAGTCAGAGTCTAAGCTGAGAACAACGTTAGAGTAGATATTTCCAGACATGTTGGAGGAGGTTACTTTGGAAGAAAATGTTGCCCACGTTGACTCTGGTGACAGTAAAGTAAAAACAGGATCATCATTCATGGTTGTTCTTCACAAGAGCTTCCAAAAGTTACAAAAGAGTTACAAAATGCCATTATTTCTCGCAAGCAAAAAAATCTTTTCTTTCCCATGATAGTACAAAAATTTCCAAGGCTGGAAAAAGATACTGACATAAGTATTTGTACACATTGTGTAGAGTTAAGAAATTATGATTTTTTTTATTAATAGATTTTTAAGGTCAACAGGATTGTCTGAATAATGTAATTCTGTGTAGGATGTGAAATTAAACAGCTATAAAGTTACTTTTAATATTAAGATTTCTTTTACTCCTAAAAAGCAGTATTTCTTTTTAACTTGATATTATCATGCAGACGTTAAATTATTGAGTTTATCACACTGACATGATACTGCTGTATGTTATTGTTCCTTATACTTATGTTCAGCTCCTTGAAGAACTTAAAAAAGTTACAGTCATTGACGATGATAAAGAAATCAAGTTTGACCCCAACGGAGATATGAGCACCAGTTACGATGTACTTCTTTGGAAAGAAATTGATGGCCACATGGAAATCACCACTATGGCAGAATATGACCCAGAGAAAGGTGACTTTATCTTTGAGGATGAAGAGAAAAAAAAAGAATTTCTGGATTTAAAGGTAACTTTTAATTTGTTGACATAACATGTGAAATTTTCTTCATATGTTTTCTTCTTCCTCTAGTATTTGCAACTGAAACGTGCCAGATAGAAATCTCTCTTGTGGTTTCATGTTCTCCTTTTAGAGCAAAGAATCCTCTCTGGGTTTATCTGACCATCTTCATGCACCCAGAGAAGCACGTTAGCCTGTAAGCAGGCTCAGTGATTTGAAATTGAGTTATTTCTCCAGAATGCTCCTAGAAAGTTTCCTAAGATGAGCAAATCAGAAGTTATGTCTATCCTAAGAATGCTATTCCAGAATCTTAAATTAAAAAATGACCATGTATAAAAGCTCCCTCTCTTACGTAACAGCACCATTTATTTTGTACATGAAGACTCATACCTGTTGACTTTACTGTTTAAAAAAAAAAAAAAAGAAAGAAAAAAAAGTGTTGATTATTTGCTCTTGTTAGAGCTGAGGTCAGCATAACTACAGGAGTCTGAGGTAGGGTGCACCACCTGGAGCCCTGGCACTGGGGATGTCACTGGTGGACTAGTGGGTGGCCTGAGCCAGTTCCAGCTGGGTAATCTGTTTTCTGTGCATGGGTGGAGGTCTTGGTTCATTGTGCAGCTCTGTACTGCAAAGTATTCATCACTAACGAGACAGGGAGAGGCTGCTTCCTAGGTGGGCTGAATTTGAGTCTCAGCGTGTGAACTCAGCTGATAGAAAAGGCTGAGGGCAGAAGAAAACCTCAAATCTTGCCCCTCTTTGTGGCACCAGCCAGGATGGCGAGGAAATAACTCCACCTCCTTGTGAGCACCATCCTGGAGGGAAAAGAAATAGCAAAGTCCCTCAGGGCTCCTTCTCCATTTCACAAAAAATTGTCTTTGGAAAGGGGACCTGAACTCAGACCTCAAGAGAAGGCCCCGATCACCTTTCCCAGAGTGGTGCTTCACGCCTCAGGGATGAGCTGCCAAGGGTCAGGAACATTGGAGCTGCAGTGCAGAGCACCCAACGAGGTGTCCCAATGGAGCTGAAGTGTCTTTCCCCAAGCCAAGGTGTCTCCACCGGGCTCAGAGCAGCCGAGCAGGGTTTCAGGATCCCACTTGCGAAGCAGACCACTCGAATCCCCTGTCAGATGCTTCTAGGCTTTCTTTGGAGGTGATCCTCAGCAGTCTAAATCCCACGTTCAAAGCTGGATGAGACACTTTGATCTTGATTTTAAAGGTACAGACAGTTCCACTGATTGGCATTCAGGGCCAAAAAATAAAATTATCAGGTAGATAATGCCCCATCCTGACACTTGTTGAATGTGTGGAGAAAATACAAGAAACATGGAGCCTACAATGCCTTTTTTCAACATCATTCTCAGATTCTCTTAAAATATGTTAGGCACAAAAAGAAAGTGCAAATTGCAGAGTTACTGGAGGTTTATGTGGTTCTTAGTTCTTATTAATGGTTCTTAGTAATTCGTTGGGCCTGAGCTAATTTTTTTTTTGTTCTCTGCACGCTGCAGAAGGTTCAGTCAACTTGCTCCCAGCACTGCAGGCCAGGGCAGATGAAAAAGGTTACAGAAAGTCCACACACGTGCTGTTATGAGTGTGTTCACTGCCCAGAAAACCATTACAGCAACCAAACAGGTAAGGAACTGTGATCCAAATAAAGGTTTATTTAGACAGCAATAAAATTGTTTTGTTTGGATATATTGTGCCTTGGCAACCTTGGATATAATTTTGGAATGGGATTAAAATATTTGTTTATGCTCGGTTTCCCAAATACGAGTGTTCGGCCTATAAAACTTGGTTGAAATGCTTTTTAGAAGACCAAACGTAAAGCAGTTAGATTTTCCAGGTGACTAGCATTATTCTTTGTTAGGATGGAAAGTCTGGCTGATTTATCAAGGACCCTGACTCTCATTAAAATAACCTTCCTTTCATGTCTTTCTGCAGTACTCACAGTCCAATAAGGAATAACTTTTTTACAGTGAGGGTGGTGAGACACTGGCAGAAGTTGCCCAGAGAAGCTGTGGCTGCCCCATCCCTGGAAGTGTTCCAGGCCAGGCTGGATGGGGCTTTGAGCAGCCTGGTCTAGTGGGAGGTGTCCCTGCCCATGGCAGGGGGGTTGCAACTAGATAATCTTTGAAGGTCCCTTCCAACTCAAACCATTCTGTGAGTCTTATGAAGTTCAAGGGTTTTGTATTTTGCTTACCAACATATTTTTTGTCTTACCGGGGAGCACTGCGAAGTTTGATATAAATGTACAGTAATATTTTCTGATATCAAATCTGATGCGTACTTCTTCATTTATAGGTTTGAGCAAAGTTTTTTAAAGGGGAAAATTAAATATGGAGAAGATGGAATTAAGAAATTTGGGGTACAATGTACTTTTAATATCCTGAGAGCCAAAGGAAAATAAATTCTATCTTTTTAATTCAAATAATTGTGAAATTTCTCCATGTCAGAGAATAGGAGTTTTACAGCAAAAGTAACCTTTCAAAGCATAATCTAAATCAATGTTTATTCTCGCTGTTGTATTCCAAAAGCTGTCTGTAAAGGGAAAGTTAGGTGCTTTTTTTGTGGTCGAAATAGGTAAAAGAAAGAAACGCAGTTCTAGTTTCTGTAAAATAATTGATTTAATCTCAAATCATTGTTCAGGTTTCAGTTAAAGTTTGCCTGTCCAGATCTTTGCCCAGGTTGTGTATCACCGGAGCTGGCAGGCACTCGTCCTTTGCTTCTTCTGTCACTGCCACCACTGTCACCACTGCCACCGCAGCCACCTCTCCCACTGCAGCCCTGCAGCTCCTCCGCCTGGACGGCGGCAGCAATAGTGGGAAGCAATCCTCATCCCTGTCTATTCCCCTTAGCATCCCTCCTCACATTCCTCTTGTATCTCAGGCCTCAATAATCCACTTCACAGTTTATTTACTCCGGGTTTCCAAGCTTATCTTCTTTTTTTCTGCTTTCAGATATGGATTACTGCTACCGATGTAACAACAAAACCTACTGGGCTCCCATCAACAGTACCACATGCTACAGAAAGGCAATCCATTTCCTCGCCTGGACTGACTGGTTTGCTATTTTCCTCCTCCTCCTCTCCGCTTTTGGGGTTGTGTTGGTTTTGTCAATTAGTGTAATATTTGCTAAAAACTTGAACACACCGGTTGTAAAGGCATCCGGAGGTCTAACTGTCTGCTATATTATCCTCTTCAGCCACTTCTTAATTTTTTTAAGCACCGTCTTCTTCATAGATGAACCCACAGAATTCAAGTGTAAAACTAGGCAAGCCCTTTTTGGCATAAGTTTTACACTCTGCATTTCATGTATCCTAATAAAGTCACTAAAAATTTTACTAGCCTTCAGCTTTGATCCCAAACTGCAGAATTTCCTGAAATGCGTATATAAACCTGTTCCCACTGTGGTCACCTGCACTGGAATTCAAGTTATAATTTGCACCTTCTGGCTAATATTTAGGACACCTTTTGTAAAGCAAAATTTCTCAATCCCAAGAACAATAATTCTGGAGTGCAACGAGGGCTCTATTGTGGCTTTTGGGATTATGTTGGGCTACATCGCCGCCCTAGCCTTCATTTGCTTCATATTTGCCTTTAAAGGTAGGAAGTTACCAGAGAACTACAATGAAGCTAAATTCATCACCTTTGGCATGCTGATTTACTTTATAGCATGGATTGTATTTATCCCTGTCTATGCAACCACATTTGGCAAATACCTGCCAGCAGTGGAAATCATCGTTGTTTTAATATCCAATTATGGAATCCTCTGCTGCACTTTCCTTCCAAAGTGCTACATCATCATTTACAAGCAAGAAACAAACACAAAATCTGCCTTTCTCAAAATGATTTACACGTATTCCTCCAAGAGCGCAGGCAGCGTTGCTGTTAGTCAGATTTCTTTGGATTCAAAGTCTTCCAGCTCCCAAGCTGCTATCTCAGACTCGTGTAAATCTGAGAAAAACTCTGTGAATGGAAACTGCCATTTCCAAGTGCCTGGGCAGAGACTAATAAAAGGGAAGGTTCTTCCTAAAAATACTGCAAGGACTATGGCCAGGAAAAGGCTCTCCAGCATATGACTGGCCAGCATTAAAGTACTAGAAGATGAAAAGCCATATTAGGGAGCCATTTCTCTTTCAGGTCTCTTTCCTTTTCGGCATCCCCAAAGAGAGGAGGCCACATGAAATGCCTTCTCCTCTGGTACTTAAGCAGTTATCCATTACCAGGTTTGCAAGGCTCTCCTTGCTCACGGAGCCCAGCCCCTGCTCCTGAGGGCACCATGAGATGTGGTCCCCTTCAGCAGCTCCCTCCCTTCCCTGCCCCACTCACGCAGACCCGTGGGAACCTCTTCCGCAACCTCACTCCCCCGAGTGAGGCAGAAACGCCAGGAAATTATTATTTCTCACAGATATGTAAGTGGGAATATATGGGTTTGTCCCACATTTTTTTTTGCCTCTTTGATGCCCAGTTGTTTATGGAGCTCTTCTTCTTGCCAGGATCTGTTTTACAGATCAAACAGAACCCTCTCCCAGCCTTTGTTTGATAGGATAAACAGGCCCAGTCCTTTAGTCTCCACTTTTAAGATAGGCTTTCCATTCTCCTGAACATCCAACACTTTTTACCTGGTATCGGTGAATCCCTTTTTTTTTTTCCCCAAAAACTGCACACCTTATTCCAGGCGAGTGCTGCAGTAACTTTTAAAGTTCCTTGTAATTACCAGGACTACAATGAACTCAAGTCAAGCCTATATAAAAATTAAATGATTTCTCTGGAGCTCTGTAGTTATACATATGGTCAGCTACTTTTTTTCCGTACTCAGAGGAAATACACTGATTCATCTCACGTACCTCCTCTGATTCTTCTCTTATTTGAGGATGCAATGTCAATGTGTAATGCCAAAACTTATACACCAATCGATTCCTCTCATTAGCATAAATAATATAATGACCGTGATCAGCATGAGCGCATCCTGGGAATTTTCGCTTTTTTGATATATACTTAAAAAAGATCTGATTTTCAACAAGAAAATGACAATGCACCATTCTGATAGGCAGAAGTAACAGAAGAATGAACTGGTGTGAGCTGCACTGGGTGGGTCTCTGCACTGTAGCCCCGTGAATGCAGCTATGCCATGCCTTCTGTACTAGAGGCAAAAGCCATGTTCAGAGAAGGAGGAATTCTTCTTTTGGGACAATGGTACCATGGAGCTTTTTCAAATCCTAAACAGCAGAGCTGTGCTGCCAGTCCAGGACTGTGAAGAATACTTTTCTGTGTTCCTAAAGCCCATGGCCCAGACCATAGAAATATTGCTATTTTAACTTCTGCACCATGTTACTTTGAAATTATACTAAATTCCTTGAGTTTTGTCCATGCTTCTATTTAGAACTGGAATAACTGGATGTTGTAGCAGGCCAAAATAAAATTCAGTAAATTTGGTGTTACACTGACACATTGTATTACTGTTATGTACAATATATCTATTTTTCTATCATTTCTATTTATATGTTCTAACCCATAGCCATATGATCTTTCTACTCATATTTTGTTAAAAATACCTATAAATCACACTTCAACAATGGAAGCAGGAAATGAAATTACTGTGGCTATATATATACTGTGGCATATATATACAATGTGAAGACATTTTTAAAGTAATTTGAATGGCAAGGGTGCAATTTATATACATATTTGAGTAATTACGTAAGTTCTGTAGCTGATTGGAAGAATGAAGGTTTACGCACATGTATTTATATGATGAATGCTGTTCATACATCAGTTGTTGTGAATACTGTTCTGAATATGAAGTTATGTATGATAAGGTTAAAAGTCCTGCAGTTTGGCAGTCAATGCAGCAAGAAGTGTCTCTGCAAAAGAGAGAAGAAAAGCTTCCATTGCACAATGACTGCCAGCACTCAGCTGGTTAGAAAAGTCAATTTGACATGAACATTGTACCTGTATTTGTTGTTTTCAAAAGTGTTGAGCATGTCGTGTCTTGAAGATACACGAAAAAGAGATGATTAAAGCCATAGTGTTATTTAAAATTGAGTTTGCTTACTGAATTTCCTTACCTTCCCCCATGAACTTTGGTTTGGCCATGAAGAGCAGCAATACATGCATCTGTGCAGTGTTTCCACGTGGTAGATCTCAATCTGCTTCTTACAAACATCCTTTAGGTTGAAAGCTAAGTATTATAGGGCATTCCCCCTACAGGACAATGAGGAAAGCGTCTTGAGGAACGGGGCATGGTGACAGCAATGTGAAAGTCTCTACAGAGGTATCTTTAAGGAAAAACATCACATATGGTAGAATTTCAAAGGAGCCCTACATGCTACATCTGCCTCTCCAGCTACTCAGGTCTCCTGCGTAAAGCACAGTCAATGGTGGAGCTGAGAGGATGTAACAGATTTGCTAGGTAGAGTTGGCAGAAAAAAGAGACACTGTATCAAGCTGTGTGATGTGCTTTTAAATGCCTTCAATACCTGCAAGAAGCAGGTAGAACATAAAGGGATTGTACTACCCTATACAGAGGATAAAAAAAAAGCTGAAAATCGGGGTTCATGATGCTAAAGGGAGCATTTGCATGCATTTCCCTGCCCAGAACAGTAAGTATTCCAGCAATCTAACTCTTCCTGTTACCAGGCACAGGGACATTAAACGAGCCTGAAACAGATTCCCATCCCTGGAGCACAGAACAGGAACCACCTTCCCGAGGCACAGAGAAGTCTCATCATGACCACCCCAGAGCCAAAACCTGTAGGTCAGACCATGTAGGGCCGAAGGGGTTAGAGCCCGCCCTGCTCACTTACTTTGGAGAGATCCCCACTTCTCAAAATGCTAACCTCCATACGTGCCCACCCGCACATTTTCTATCTCTGAGAGCCAGAGAGAGTACAAATGTTCCCAAGTGCAGTGCTGTCCACAGAGAAGTCAAGCATGAAAATCTCATTTGTGGAGCTCAACAGGAGGCTGTTCTGGATGTAACCACTATTCAGCATTTTTGGAGTTTATGTCATTCCTTGTTAATAATGCTAAATGACGCATTCTGAAGCCACTATCACACAGTGTGCAATATCTCTAGGGAGAACGAAGACTATGAAGGCCACCAAGTTTTTTCAAGTCCCCTCCTCCAGGGCATAATTCCCTCAAGATTTCAGTAGCTCTCTCTCTGCAGATGCCTTCCAGCTGCCCATAATCTTTGGAGAAGTTCTTTGGCGGGTGCTGAGAACCCAGCCAGGGTTGCTCCCAGCAGCTCTGCAGACAGCCATTGGAACTACAGGGACTCAAAATGTGCGGGTTACCAGCGTGACCAGCGACTAATGGTAGTGTTTGGGATGCTGCTCCTAAGGAGCGATGCCGAGCAGCCCAGCTCAGCTGTGCTGACTCTTCCTACCCTTCCCAGCTGCGTCTGCAGAGGCAAGGAGCACTGCTTGACACCACCCCGCTCCCTTTGAGCAGGAAGAAGGCAAAGGCAAAGGGGCTACGGGCAGACTGTAACCCCAGTATCACCCTTTAGGTCATTTCTATTGATGGGTCTTCATCTCCCCAACAATGTTCTGAAATAGAGCAGAGCTGCTTGGGGTGTGGGGGTGTGCAAAGAGGTGCATACTCTTCCTTTTCGTTATTTTTAGAAGGGCATGAGAAAGTCAGCGTGGAGCTTTGGTTCAGGGATCTGGGTTCTTCTGTTTAGAGAATGGTTCATTTGCAAACAGAGATTTTGTTCCGAAATAGAATGTGGGAAGATTTTTATATTTTTTTTTTTTTGTCCCTATGAGTTAAATGAATTGGAATGGCTTTCATGTTTTACCAATTATAAGGATATTTTGTTACATTAATGATTTCAGAATGGAAACTGTACATGTGTGAATAAGAAAATATCAACATGGGACTACTTACTGAAAAGAAAGTGCTTTTTTGAATATTTTTCCAGAATGAAATGTTGTCCACACAGCATTTAAAAAAAAAAAAAAAAAGAAAACAATAATAAAAAAAAAATTTTAATATCGAGGACACAAGAACTCACTTTGGTGACAAATTTCTGATCTCCTCTGCTCAACAATTTGCTTTCAGAAAAAGCTGCTTGCCTCTGTCTCTGCTCCTGAAAAGAGATAACTGGAGGTTTTGGCTACAAATGGTTCAAGACCCCTCATCCGTGCCGTCACGTCGAGCACAGGGCTTTAGCAGCTGCCGGGCAGTGGTCCATCCCCGGGGAGCGGGGCTTCCCCCGTTCATCCGCAGGCGTTCTGGCGCTGGTTGATGGATGTAAAATCCTCCGCCGTTCGGTGCATCAGACACAGGTCTGTTGAGACACTGTGTTGCGCTGGCGCTGGTACCGTGCTGGCACGGGCTGTTGCTTACTAAATACGGATTCTGTGCTGAGTTTTCTGAAATACTATTTTCAAGGATATGTTTCGTACTGATTTTTTTTTTATTTTTTATTTTTAATGAAAGTTTACTCTGTCCAGGACGTAAAAGGAAAAAAAAAAAAATGATTTTAAACTGAAGTAAACAGAAAAGCGTGTGATGAGAATCGGTACGTTTGAACCTTCTGGCAGTGGTGAAAGGAGAGGAACTGGGATGCGGGCAGGCCGGTGTTACGGGACTTGAGCCCGCCTGGCGCCGAGCCGTGAAGCTGAACCACGGCGGCTCTTCCTTTAACCGAATTTTCACTCGAACGGGGAAGCTCCGAGGCTAGAGATGCGCTAGGTGAGCAGGGTGGCTTCTCGGGAGGACCGTCCCCCCCAGCTTGCCGGCGACCGCCCCGCCTCGCCTCG
>VYZM01013130.1:67569-94491 GCA_013398915.1 Dromas ardeola | reverse complement strand
TCGCCGAGACAGTCAGTGCATGCGGGGGTGTTGGGGAGGCTGCGTGGAGATAACTCTGCGCAGCGGAGAGCTGGGAGTTTAATCCCCGAGTTGCTCTTCCAGAGACAGGGATGGGCACGGATCTTCCCCTTCCCCCGCTACCCATCCTTCATTGACTCTTAGTGCATGGTTTGACGAAGAGTTTTTTTCCTCATCTTTAAGCTGAGCAGGCTCACAAGGTGGTTGCAAGTTACAAACCTTCGAAGTTTGACAAAAAAATCCTCCTCTGGACTGGACGTTTCAAGACCGAAGAAGAGATTCCTCCCAGGATCCCGTAAGTGCGCAGCTCTTGTCCGAGGGGAACGTGGAGCTGAAGGGAAAGTGGTGGCGTGATCCTGACCTAAAGCTTTTCCACTGAGTTTGAACCAGTTTTTCATCACTGAAATCTTGGAAACAAATTAGAGGGCAAGAGAATTTCCTGTCCTGGTTAGAGGTTAAGAAGAAAAAATGTTCCATACTGGAGTCCCCAGAGCCTGGGATTAAGAACTGGATCCATCTGAGTAGATAGCCTCAGTTACACTTATATACTGGGTTGTTTATTTTGTTTATTCCTAATGTGCAATCAGAGAAGGATGTCGTTGGTAAACAATATCTTCTGTTAATAGCTCCCATAAACAGTTCTAAGAGAGCTGACTGTCACTGAATGATTACATCCAACAAATTATGATTTATTATAGAATTTGAGGAAAAATAGAGAAGGACGTTATGAAAGAAACATCCCCCACCAAGGCAAATTGAGTACTTGACGTAGCCTTAGCC
Organism: Dromas ardeola; assembly: GCA_013398915.1. Taxonomy (NCBI): domain Eukaryota; kingdom Metazoa; phylum Chordata; class Aves; order Charadriiformes; family Dromadidae; genus Dromas; species Dromas ardeola. The sequence goes on along the minus strand of VYZM01013130.1, from coordinate 93,693 downwards.
TCCCATTCTTGTTGACCCACTGGACTAGATGATCTTTGAAGGCCCCTTCCCACCCAAAACCACACTGCTTCTGTGGTTCTCTGACTTGCTGAAAGTTAGCATCCACCAGGGGTGTCAGTCATGGAAGATGTGAAACCCCTCTAATGCCAAATTGCTGCCTTCTTCTTAGGATGTTCAATAGCGTGTTAGATGTCTCTCTGCAGGACACTACTTTTTATCATCACAGCATGTCCCTGTCTGGGGTGGTACGTTGCACGTAAGCAGCGTGCAGAGCTGTGCCAGGCAACAGGTACGTTCTCCGCCTGTTCCTGTTGGCTCCTGACAGTTTCGCTGGCGTTTGCTGAGCTGGGCAGCGGCTTTCTAAAGGGTCCCACCTCTCTTGCACTGTGCTAGTCCCACCATCTTCCCCTAGAGAAAGGGTCAGATGGGTCTCAGAAGCTCTGAAAGTTGTTCAAGTCATCGGGAGGTGTTCATAAGGACACAGATGTTTGCCAGTCCGTACACACACACACACACGCAGGGCTTGTTCCTCTGCAGTAGTTGGCCTGCCAAGTGCGTGTCACCACATTGGGCTTTCAGGGTGGGCAAAGTCTTTTTAGAACTGTAAGATCATAAATAGTAATATATTAGAGGAAGTAAATTGTGAGACATTGAAGCTGAACTGTGTCAATGCTTTAACTATTAAAAAAAACCCAAACAAACTTGCAAGATACTGTTACCTATGAACACAAGCTAGCTGCTGAAGATAGTTTGTATTTAGGGTGAAATCTGCAGTCCTTATTCAAGGTTGCTGGGTTGTTGTGGTTTGTTTTTTGTTGTTTTTTTTTAGTTGTTGTTGTTTGTTTTGTTTTTTTTTTTTTAAAAAAAAAAACCAACAGCTGTTATTGACTTCACCAGAGGTTTACCCAGAGTCTTGATGAAGGACTGAGTAGCAAAGGCCCTAATGTGCAATTAGGGTTGAACATAATCAGGCCTGTTCTCCTTAAAGCAGAGGCAGAAAGCAAGAAGAAAGTGAAAATCTGCTTCAGAAGAGTTTCAATTAGTGCATCGTGGAATATAATTAGGCTAATCAGCCAGACTAATAGCATTTATGGTTTTGCTTCTGTTGCTACAAATGGATTAGTGGATTAACGACTTTATGTGCCAGTCTAATGCGCGGTTTGATTTAAAGATGATGTTTGCCATTGGGCAAAAGCACTCTCAGCCATCGGCAAGAAACATGTCAGGGACAACATGTGCCTGTGTGTGTTGGCAGGGACGGGGGTACGTGTCACGGCCGCTCCTCAGACCTGCCCTCTTCTGTTGCATCAGGCCTTTGGGAGCAGCGCTGCCGCCCTCAGCCTTGGTACATGCTCCCACGGGCACAACTTCCACTGTAAAAACTCCAGCTCTGCCCCATCCCGCCGCTCACCCTCTTTAAAGTAAAGCTAAAGGTGTTCTGGGGGAAAGAGATGATCACAAGATCTCTATTCACATCGTAAAATCAATTCTTTATGCAACTATCCTTTTTACATATACATATATGTATAAAAACATAACTGTATATTATGTATATTTATATTCTGTGTCTTATGTTCACACAGAGCATTCCCATGTGATTTATGAAAGGAAAATAAGTGTACAGCCAGCATTATAATGAAGATCTTAAAAACAGTATTCCCAAGTATAATGTCTGACTCAGAAAATGACTTAGTGGAAGATTTTGAGACAATTTTAGCAATAGGGAGACTGCCTGTGCTGGTTCTCAGGGGCAGGCAGCCTGCCGCCGCTGCTCAGAGCGGAGGAGGGTGGACATGGGAGCGGAACCGAGGGAGTTGCTGGGCCGTGCAGCGCTCCTCTTGCAGCAGCTGCTGCCAAACGCGGGGCAGAAGTTTCATTACTTTTGCTTTTCACGACCAGCAAAAATAATCACATCGATCGCTGTTGTCTAGGTGTGCGTTCCTGTAACAGATAAGGCTGACATCAGCTGCCTGCTTTATAAATAAAGCTGCTGCTTTTCTAGAGAATTAAAAACTCATAGGAATACAAACTCTGTTTCAATTACCTACCCAAGTATGTAAAGTCCCTGGCCTACAGTATACAGGACGCCATCTAAACAGGTTAGATACGGCTGGAGCACCTCTCCTGTGAGGACAGGCTGAGAGAGCTGGGGCTGTTCAGCCTGGAGAAGAGAAGGCTCCAGGGAGACCTTATAGTGGCCTGAAGGGCGCTTACAGGAGAGATGGAGAGAGACTCTATCAGGGAGTGTAGCAATAGGATGAGGGGTAACGTTTTTAAACTGAAAGAGGGGAGATTTAGATTAGATACTAGAACAAGTTCTTTACTGTGAGGGTGGTGAGGCACTGGAACAGGTTGCCCAGGGAAGTTGTGGATGCCCCATCCCTGGAAGTGTTCCAGGCCAGGCTGGATGGGGCTTTGAGCAGCCTGGTCTGGTGGGAGGTGTCCCTGCCCATGGCAGGGGGCTGGAACTAGATGATCTTTAAGGTCCCTTCCAACCCAAACCATTCTGTGATTCTATGACAGCAATTGAGTAAGAGGAACTCGCTTTCATCACAGCTGGTTAACACTGCATATACTTCCCCATCTGTTTAATAGATAAAATCCCTTCAATTTCACTACGTTTAAATAGAGCTTAAGGTATGATTTCTGGTGTATTTACCTCAAGCATTTAAGCGCAAATATTTATTGCATGAGCAATTTTTTTTTCTCCAGCTTAGAAAAAATAAAAATATCCGTTTAAATTCATTATGTGTTGCTTTTCCACCGGAAATGGATTAGGGTCAGAAAATGCAAAGCTCTTGGGTGGTACAAATCCAATCATGGCAATCTGAAGGCGCTTGTTTTAGGAGCTAATTCTGTTTTCAACGGTGGTGTTATGTCTGCGACGCTTCGAAGAAGAGAGCCTTCGCAGTTTTGCAACGACTCAATTCAATAACTTTTAATTGCAGGCCAGAGATGCTGGACAGGGCAAGAAACAAAGCTCGAGTTAAAGCTTGTTACATCATGATCGGCCTCTCCGTCGTTGCCTGCTTTGCAGTGATCGCCTCCGCTAAGAAGGTGAGCACAACCGCTAGCCGGTCAGCGTGGAGCGTACTTAAAAATGACGGAATTCTGTGAAAAGCAGACAAACCTGAACAAACCCTAGCTTTATCCAACCCATGCTCCGTTAAGCGGTTGCCGGCTGTTCCCAGGACTGGGTGGCTTTCCCCGGAGGCGCGCGGTCACTCCCGCCACGCTGATCTTAACCAGACACCTTACGTCCGCAGGCTGCCGCGCGCCACGAGTCCTTGACGAGCTGGAACTTGGCAAAGAAGGCCCGTTGGCGGAGAGAGGCCGCACTAGCGGCCGAGTCCAAGGCAAAGTAACTCCACATGAAATGCCGCGTGTCCTTGTGGGAGCAAAATTAAGTGCGGCCGAGAGCGATGAGTGAATTCCACCGATAAATGGGTAACTGTAGCATTGCCGAGACTGGAGCCAACAAGGGTAGTCACACGGCCACGGAAAGAAGTGGAGGGTCTCTTTTGTTAGAGAGATACTGAATGTACTTGTTGCATATAATTCAAGTTAGTTAGAATGTTTTGCACGTGACTAAAAGCAGTAATTAATTTCAAAGATGATGAGGTCGTTTCCTAAGAATGCCAGGTATGGGGGGAGCCAAGTTTCCACTACCTTAAAACTTTTCTTTCAGGCTTGGTCTTGAGCTCTGTTATACAGATAGAAGTTCCTCACGGAAAAACTAGTTGAATTTTTCAATAAAAGGTGAAATACAGCAAAGACCAAGCAAGTAGTGAAGTGAAAGTACGAAAACTGCAAAAATATATTATGCAATGTACAATTCACTTTTGCACTTCTACATGAAGGACAAGCTGTACTCAACCCAAATATTACGCATCTTAAATAACTGTTTGAGAAGGTTTGGAGAAGTGACAGGAGGGGAAATGGCGTGATAATCCCACAAATTCTCAAATCCTTATAAGCTTCATGGGAATTCCCAAAGAAGTGATCAGTTCTGCAGGCAAAGACAGGACCGCGATGATTATCCTTCAAGTATCTATTTGGTTAGATATTTACAAAACATATTTAAAACTCAAAAGTTTTCTGTCTGGTGACGGTGCATAGTTTTACAGTGCACAAATCGGCCAGTTTGAATTCATTTCCCTCAGTGCTGTATTCAAAATGGCATTTGTGTTTTTCTAGTTTAAGAAGCCACGCTTATTGAACCACTGAATAAATACAGTCAACATCTGTAAAATAGGTTTTATTGGTTTCTGTATGGTATTTGGAGATTTAACATTCCATAGTATTGCATACTACTCATATGTGTTCTGTTACAGTAATGGGCCTTTGGCCCGGAGTTAAAGATGCACTATTACTAGCTGAAGTTAGTGTAGGTATTTTCTTTTCCACACATTATATGAAGATATTGTGCCATAAGTAACTGAAATTTCTCAAGTCCAGATTTCAGTGAACTCTTGAGGTCACACTTAAACTTCACGTATCAATTGGCAGACCTATTACAAAAATCCTCAGTTGTACAATTTAATAAATTTAAATCAACTGAGAACTAACTGTGGAGAAAAGACAATAGTGCATCTTTTTTTTATTTTATTTTATTTTTAAAGACAGACCCAACAATAAATATTTTCCAGTTGCAAACTTGTTCTACAGCTAACTTACTTCTGTGCCAACATTATTACTATTTTCCGATTGCTGCTAGCAATGGTGTTTAAAGCAAATACTAGAAAATTAAAAAGCTGTATGAACCAGTCCTCAGACAAAGTGCAACGATGAAAAAACTAGATAGGATTCAGTGTATCAAGAGTAGGGAACTGAAAAAAAAATCTTATGCTTTGCATAGTTGCATAGATTAGCTAGTTAGTATTCACATTTAAGCAGAACAAATGGTACCCTTTTAATTATAACCAAAACCACAAAACCCAACAGATTTTGTAACTGATGGGGCACGTCAGATTCCATATAAAATACCAAACTTAAAGAGATTTTCTTCTCTCAGTTACTTTTTTTTTTTTCCCTCCACACTGGTTTCATCTGTTTAGGCAACATCATCATATTCATGCCCCTACCTGCCAACGACCACACCAGAGCTGACCTTAAGTCATCATCTCTGGTTTTATATTTTTCATTTACACGCTTTTAATAAAGTGTGATGTAAACCCAGTGATAAAGCAGGGGAGGCCATCCTGTACGTTCATCCTTTGAAGAAGAACTTTCATTATCATCTTGTAACATTTTTAGGGTAAACCAAATGTTGAGTTTAAATAATGACTTTCATTAGCTAAAGTCCATCAATTTTAGTTCCCTTTTAAACTGTTACATTTAAAGGTATCAGAGGCATGAAATATAGTTTATCTAAATGCATAAAGTGCAGTCACTAACCGTTCACACATATAGAATAATATATCCACAAAACTGAAGACATTCTTTCAAAACAAATATAATACTTTAAGTGTCCCCTCTTTTCTTCAAGTGTTTTAATTACAATTTTTTGTAGCTCAGATTTGGTTTAGATTAGAGAGGCTTATAAATGCAGTTTTTACAGGGTTCTCCAAATAAAAGGCAGGCACAGCTGGTTATGTTATCAAAACAAGGTTGTTTGAAACAATGGAATACCCTGTTACCTGAATAATTTTCCTACACTAGAACACCACCGAAATTCAGCATTTACTAGTAATCCTGGTAGATTTCCATGATTGTTACCCTGTACTTTGAACAGATGGGGTGGTCGGGGAAAGAAGGAAGGTCAGTATATGAAAACCTAAAACTATGAGAGTAAAAAGGGCACAAATAGAATCATCTAACATTATATGAAAATTTGGCAGCTGTACTTAATATTATCACACTATTCAAAACTGTTGTGTGCTGTACAAATTTAGGTTTAAAGTGTCATTTGCTAAAATATCTTCATTATTTAGAGTTCATAAAGTAACAGCACTCCTATATACACTTCTTACACTTCTATCTTCCACTAAAAAGACTTCAAAAAGAGGTTTCTTCCCTCCCAGTTACATCTTAGTCAAAATTGACCATTAATCTTAGAAAATCCACTTCAAGTCCCACATTCAATTACAATATAGTATATATTGCTGTAACATCAAAGTGAAACATCTAAGAATCTTAACTTGCATGTAAAAAAAAAATCTAAATATAAAATGGTACTGTAAATGATACCATCTTTAACCTGTATTTTTCAGTGCATTAAAATCTTGTTTAGTGACAAGCACAGTGCCATGGGGTAAGTAATTCAGAGTTTAAATCGCAGCTTTTTGTGAAGCATGAAATGCTCTCATATGTCAAGGATTTCACTTAACCCAAGAGTTTGACGTTAATACATTAAGTACAGGTAATAAAAAATAATCATACTTCAGAGTTAACCCAAAGTATTAATTTCTCCAAATGAGATATACTACTAACACACCAGAAACACTACTTATATGCAAGTCAAAGCAGAACATATATTTTTCTGTATTCAAAATTGTTAATGTAAATATTATAATTCTATTTCTTTTAGTGTTTAACAGCAAACACTGTATACTGTAGAGCCTAAATATTTAGATGACAATAACTTCTAGTTAGTTTCGGTGTCCACATACTTAATGCTATTTACAGTACAACAAACTTCTCCTTCAACTGGAAAGGTGTGATTCACCATTCATTCTTCACTGCTGTATTTCTATTGCCTTACTAAAGGAAATCCGAGTTAGTGAACTTAAAGAACAATTCGAGTGGCGGTAGCGTATTTGGTCAAAAAAATAACACCTACTGTCTAAACTGTTAAGAAGGTACTGTACTAGAAAGGCAAACATTGCAAATGTTTCTCAAACTAAAGTGGTGTTACCACATTTTGACAGGAGACAGCTGTAAAGCATGTGCTTGGCGATTTGTGCAAATCACCATCTCTGTCATTGAGAATGGCAGCATTCTTGTGGTAACTACAGCAACTGCTTCCACTGCAAAGTAACTGTATTTGCGGCTGACTTTTAATGCCATTTAGCAGCTTTAACTTCAGAGCCAACATCAAATGACCAACAAGCTCTCTGCTGATTCCAATTTGAAAACCTCTGAAAAAGTCCTCTTCCCACATAATTCAGAAAAAGCTCTTTCATATATTCCATATTATATTAGGTAATTAGCATTATATATGTATATCTATTATGTCTTTAAATACATTTTATAAATAAATTCCAACAGTGTGTTGTAAAGTAAGTAATGCATAAAAGTTTCACAATTTAAATAAATATTTTTCACATTCCAATTCAGCTTCTTACAAGCTCATCTTTATTTCATGCCTTAGTTCTGAAGCAATGTGTTTGCTTCAATACAAGAGGTAGATTTGATAGAGACTGGGCAAGTCAAGCCTACTGCCAAAAATGCAACTGTCAGTAACTGTATTGCTGATATGCAGTTTGAGACTACATGAAAAATTCAGAACCACTGCCTAAAATCCTACCAAGTCTTAGCTTAACAGTTCTTGTTAAATCACATTTAATGCTTTACTTTAGACATGATTACTCACAGTTGTTTTCTGTACATAAGAGATAATGAAAAACACAAATACAAAACAAAGAACAGTTGTATCTAACACAATATATAAAAGTGCATGAGCTGCTGCTTCATCTTTTCTGCAAAACATATTCAACGGTTTCCTCTAACTTTGGCCATGAAGAAAAAACCTCTGGGAAAAAAAAAACAAACCAAAACCCTACAAGTGTTTACATTTTATGCTTGTCTCCACTTCAATAGTTTACAGCTGAAACCCCTCCATTGGAGCCTCCTGCTGTTGAAACACAAACTGCTGCTGACTTTCATCCACCTGAGGTGCAATACTGGAGTCCTCCTCTTCGACGCCAAAGTAATGTTCTATGAGTTCAAAAGCCTTTTGGTAGATCTCTTGGTTTTCATGCCTCTGAAGAAATTCAATTTTATCAAGTCCTAAATTCAAAACAAAACATTTTCAAAATCTAGTTGCTTAAATGAGTGATGAATTCCAAGCAAAACAGCTTGTAGTATAGCAGTGGTACTTAGATAAAAAAAATGCAATCCCAAATAATCTCAATTCATTTGATACCACCGATTCTTAATTTCCTAATCCATGTTGCTAGTCTTCATTTTCTGCTGTCCAAACTAATTTTAAAACTATGCTAAAAAAGTATCAACTGAACTAAGGCGGAGGAGGAGGCTGTAGTATCTACAAAGATATATGTGATGCCTACAAAGAAATTGAATTTGTGTAGAATTAGGATAGCACAGAACTGTTTGCTGTAGCAATTTCCAATATCCCCATTTCTTTTCCTTTACTCTTTCAGTCTTCCCCAATTCTAAATTCTATCCTCTATTATGGAGTCACCACTGGGCACAGTCTGTTATCTTTTTTCAAATTTAATTTTAAGACAGTAATTTAATTTTAATTTAATTTTAAGATAGTATCTTTCCAAAGGCTTATCATTTGCAAGTGAGAGGACATAACCTCTGCAGAATTAAGTGCTTGGCAGTCAGTTGATTCATAACTCTTTTTTAGGTATTTAAGATAATTCAGTTTTCACTTAAGTTGGATTAGGAAGAGCTCATACGAACCCTTCTGGTGACTATAGAGGCCAAAGCAATGAGGGTGATATAATTAGATGTTTCCCCTACTTATACTCTACAGCTTCAGCAGCCTACACTTAACTGGCAAAGGAAAAAAAACACCTTGACATTCAATAGTTAAAATTATGAAAGGACTCAAAATCTGGAAGAGAATAAATTTCATTGAAGTATTCAGTACTTATTCCTCTTACACATTAAGTTCTCCAAGTATGCACTTGATTTTAAAAATGAAACTCCTGTAACATGGAACTCAGATTTAAAGGCTGCTTTACAGAAAAGTTAGTACCATCTATTCAGATATAATGTGGTCAACTAGAATTGTTATTAGCAGTTTCTGAAACACAAATGTCTGCCAATTTTATTTTGTTAGAGCTACAAAAAGAAAACCCTCCATAAATAATGCCATATTCATTATAAGCCAGTTTTAATGTTAATTTTGTTAAATCAAAAGCATCTAGTCAGGAAATTTCAGAAACAGTCATTTTATGTTTGATACTCTGCCTTTAAAATGTGGTTTAATTAAACAAATCTTAAGAAACAGGAAAAAATACTTCAACAAATTAAATTCAAACTTATTTAATTTTATGATCTGAAGCTGATTTTGCTATTACTGGTATTTACTATGCTAAAAAGTGATCTGACTTTAGGAATAAGTAAAACAAACTCTGATCTCGCATCCCTGTTGGTAACGAAACTGTACCAGACAGGACTACATATTAAAGTAATAAAACTGCATTTAGGATTGGCCAATAAACACATGCAAACCATGGCTCCAATAGACTAGGACACCCGGGAGTTAAACATTTCTGAGATTGTTTCTCTACAGGAACTGACCACAGACAAACATCCACAAGTTTTCTGCATTTAATCCCTTTTCCCAACATGTTAAATTACTTAATTTATGCTACTTTAATATCCACTTATGCTTGAAGTAATTCTTACATTAAACTTATCTACAGATTTCAAAATGGTTCGCAATGGTATTGTTTTGACAGCCTGAAATAAGGAAGTTCAGTTATGTAGTTTTACAAGAAGTAATTTCTTACCATATGCTTCCTCTATAAGGGCGCAATAAGGATTAATGCCCATTCCATTTTGCTTAGACTCTTGTTCTCCAAGACGCAGAATATTTTCAAGTCCATTTAAAGCCACCTGTACTATTTTTGAATCCATCACTGTCAGGAGGTCACAAAGAGGCTTGGTACAACCCAGTGCTACCAAATACCTTCATAACAGCAGAGACACAGAAGGGGGTGGGAGGAAAAAGGAGGACTGATAATCCAGCATATTCATTCTGACATGCCAGTCTATGACTATTGGTCCTTAATTTTGCTAAAGTGGTTGAAACAGAAAAATTTCTAAAACATGCAACACAAAGATAAACTTAGTCTGAAATTGAATAAATACTCTAATTTATCCTAATGAGAATATTTAATGTGTATATTCCTAACTAGAGCGTGGAATCTGTAGTCTTTTCAACTCCTCTTCACTTGTGATCTTCAGATGAGTTTAACTGAATGTAAGAGAAACGGTTAGTTTTAGCAGTAACTTCTTTTCTCAGGCATTTGAAATTTCGTAGTGGCAGAAGTATCTAGTAAATATGTTAGCGACAGATTAAGAACATCGGACACAGCTCTGTGCTAACACAGTCCACACCAGTAGTCCATTAAGATATTAGCATTACCTGCTATAAAGGGAAGGACATAATTGTAAATATAAATAAATACTGGGATTCTGAGTATCCTGTTACTTTTTCCAATTTTGCACAAAATTGTGTATGAACCTTTGGAAGTCAGAACCTGTGTCCTTATTCCTACTGTTTGCCTGCCTCAAAAGGTTGCTTAAATATAGTTTACTTAGTGGTTTTAAATTATCCTGCCGTTAGACAGTAGCACCTTGAGGACATTACGAGGGCTAAAACTAAACACAGATAATGTATCTGTATTTTGCAACAAGAAGCTACGTTTATGGTATTACATGCACATTTACTATCCTGAATTAAAATTAATTTATAATATGCTAAATTTTAAGATGTTACGTTATGCAAGCAATCAAAATAATAGCAAAAAAACACCAAATAACTTTCCTTACCTCTGATAACATTTTGTGATAATAAGAAAACCATGATGGTTTACATTTTAAATAAATAAGCTTGCACTTACTGCAACAGATCTCCTAAATGCGCTGGAAGAGTTATCACATCACTTTCAGTTCTGGCTTCCAAATAATACTGTCACTTATAAATCCATTTATCAACGACTGACTCAAACTGATCACTATGCTGACAGTATTCAGAGAAACTGGGGAGTATTTTATTCTAATCATTCAAGAAGTCCAACCTTTGCAGCACATAAATAGCTGCTGACAGTAAAATTTTAATCAAACTAAATTCTGAAAAAGGAATTTACATATCTGCTTTAAAACAACACTGATGGTGAGTTTAAAATACATTAAGAAACCAGTAAAATTCCTGAAGTCTCTCCACAAAGATACAACCCCATTGCACAAGTTTTCTAAACAACTCTCCTAAAGTTTTCCATTTTTAAACACTGAAGCTGTTCATTAACTGTTCCAACTGTGTTTGACAATATAATATCAATTCTGGAAGATAACCCTGTGAAAGCTTTTGGTGTAATACCACTGAAACAAAGCAGTATCAATTTATTATTAAGTCTACTGCACGTATTTCACTCACTTTCCTGATTTTTTTACATGCTTTGTCCCTGTACAGAGTTTCAAGACATTACAGTTGTGTTTAGCATTTTGTTGCTATGTTTGTCAGGATTCAAATGCAGAAATAAAAATGCCTTAGAGAAGATACTTAGGCAGAGAAACTAGTAACACAAACAAACTTACCTAATCTGCTCAGGGGTTCCTCCTGATGTTGCATTAGTTATGGCCCATGCTGCTTCTTTTCTGGTGCGAAATTCAGCTTTTTGAAGAATTTCGATCAATATTGGAAAAATATTTGCATCTATAACAGCCTAAGAGATGAAATCGTAATATTTTACGATCATTAATAAAGATACACAAAGAACATTAATACCCTTCACTACAAAAGTCAGTGATGCCTGTTGATATCAAAGCAAACAATGTTCTCTTAGAAGGCAGCACAGTAACTAGAAACGCTAAACTGAAATTCAGAACTATTCCAATAGTGCACTGCAGCAGCCATCAGAATATCTTCTTTTTTGATTTCTCTGTCTCTGGTGGACAGAATACTACTTACTGGATAGGCCCATTTAAAAATCATATGACCTAAGCACTAAACCTGAGGTTTTGAACTGGAGATCAAGGCTCAGAACAAAACTTCACTTTGTCCATTTTATTCAGGTTTGCAGTCTCCATGGAAAGACTATGTCTATAATTGGAGACTGTATTATGTATTTTAAAAGACATCAAGAAATAACACTTTCATCTTCTATTGAAGTAGAGAGGGGGAAAAAAAAAAATCACCACATTGAAACACATACTCTGATTCAGAATTCTCATTTCTATCAACCAGAACCTTTTTTCAAGTAAATCCAGACCCCTGGGGCAATAGTCAGGATTTAGTAGTTCCCACAAGAATACAACTTAGTATTGATGACATTATGCAGGTTTTTCATTCAAGCAAAATGTTCCAACATTTGCAAGTCGGTAGAATTAGTCCACTGGACTGATTTGTACAACATGTTTTGTTTTAACTTTTAGAAAAGAAAAACTGCTTATTACTTTAACACATATATTGCAATCCAAAACAAAATTACAAGAGAATATACCAGTAAATGATGCTCCCACAGGGAAAAAATAACAACTGTTGATACTGACTTATTTCTCCTTGTGATGGAAACCCAAGTGAACTAGTAAAATGAAAACAAAACCAACCAAATAACAAATACACAGTTTTTACCTGAATCTGAGCTCTGTTTCCTGCAGTAATATTAGAAACAGTCCAGCACGCTTCTTTTCGAATAGATTCCTTGGGACTACTAAGCAAGTGCAAGAGACAGGGTAATGCAGAGCAGTTTAGAATCACCTAAAATAACGTGAGAATTGAAAATTAGATTGTACAATATACACACATTTATATATACTGTCTTGTGCAATATACATATATATAAAAGCATTTTACAGGTGACTTCAAAGGAAGATTTTGCAACACATTTATACTATACAAAGTTTCATAGATAACATTGTGCAAAATTAGCGTTCAACACTGTACTGTGTAAAGAAAGAATCTGCCTTCAATTAAGTTCAGACCAGAAGACCACCAACAGCAAGATTAAATAAGGCTGCTTACGGCTAGAATCCGAAAAACTGAGAATAACTGAGAAGTGTAAATTTAATTTGTATAGTTATTTGTTCATTTGGTTTTTAAAGAGACAGATGATTTCTATTTAATTCCTTAGCAAAATCCTCTCCTATAGAGCTCATAACAAATCATGTAATTAACTTATTTCCTTATTTTCCCTTTACACTACTTCTGTCAGCCTTTTAGACACAGTTTTCTTTAAAGCAGGACTTGTCTCAGCATTTCCTGCATTGCTTCAAACTTAATTTCATTGCCTAAAATTAAAGAATAGATCTTTAGAACAAATTGCATCAGTAAGACTATCACATACAAATTCATGGATAAATGAAGTCTAACTGTTGCTTACAAGTGAAAACTCTGACTGCATTTGAAGACTTAAAAAAGGGAACGCTAATAAATAATTGAACCCTCACTACTGAGGGGAAAAAAAAAAAAGGGGAGGGGGGGGGAAGGGAAGCAACAGTCCATACAGAAATGAAGCAATCCACTACATACAGAGAAGCAAAAAAAAAAAAAGTTCATTCTTGCAGTAATTTAATGTTTAAAATAGCAGTCTAAACCATCAAATTAACAATGCAGATTTGTACAGAGCCTCTTTCACTGATGTATGCAGATATCTGTACTGGGCACGTATTTTGTCATAATTTTTTACAAAATTCTGTCCTGCCAATTCATTTTTCTTAAATCAAGTAGTCTTACCTGTGTTTGGATATCATCCCCAGTCACAATATTTCCAACTGCTCTTAATGCAGGGGATACCACCTTGTAATCATTATGCCTGGCGAACAATATCAAATCGGTTTATATTACCAAGTGTTAAAGTATAATTTTGCATTTTCAGTTTACTTCAGGTGCTAAATTTTTAGTTACAGAAAACACTGCATTACTTCTTATACTTTCCCCCTATTTTGACAACTGCAAGTCCATAACTGAATTGCTGATTCAAAGAAAAGGCACCTCCATGGAACAACACAACTTAGAGCAAACTATCTGTCCAGCAGATTCATTTCACCCAGCTCAAGTATTATTGAATACACTACTGGAACCTGCATCATTCAATAGCCACAGAAACAAAAAGGGTGTTTTAGCTGTATACTAAACCACAGCAGCCCCGCTTTTTAAGTGAAGTCACCCTTTTGTAAGTCAATAACCCTAGAAGCCAGTACATGAAGCCGCTATTCCCATATTCAGCTGTGTGAGGTGTGGGGGAAAGAAGTCTACTCAGTTGTCCTAAAACTTCTACAGAAGATAAAGCAACCTCAACCTCTCTTCACAGCTATACAAATGAACTTTTCACAGGGAACTGTGCTGAGCTGTCAGCGCTGGGAACTACTATCCCTGACCTACTCTGCAGTCCCCATGTGAACACAGGGATTAGTCTCTCTATCTAGGAAAATGACAAACCATAAACGAAATATACTGGAACAGTTCAAAAGTGGCACATGCCTGTCTCTGGACTTCGTGAGTCCAAGAACTGTCTGTATTGCAACTACCTCTCCTAGAAAGGTAAGAAAACAAAATACAACTGTGAAATAAATAAAAAAAAAAGCTGAAAAATTGATTTAAAATTCAAGTTTGCTCTTCAGTCTTCACCTTTCTATTCCTCCATGTAAATTAAATCCTACATTAAATTTTAAAGAATATAAAGGAATACTTTAGAGAAAACTTTTCTTTCACTGTCTATCTCAGCAAAAATCCCAGGAGCCAAGCAACCTAGCAAGCAACTTAAAAGGTTTCAGATTGAATTCATGTTCATCACTCCTCACAAAATAAATTCAGACTTGAGGTGAGAAAAACCAAGTCAATCTGAATTCATTAACAGTACTGCAAGACATTTATTTGGCGAAGACAAGACTTACATCAGCAGCTCTACCAATCTTCGACACACTCCAGAATCAATAACAGCTTGAATTTTATCATTGGGACCATCTGAAAGGTAAGAGAGGGCCCAGCAAGCATCTGCTAATACATCCGGGTCACTGCTAAATAACAGTCTTGATAAAACATTTAAGCAAGGAGCAACCTAGGTTAAAGAAAAATATTGCATAGAATTAGGTGTCTCGTATTTTTCAAGTTTCAGAGAACATTCTGCAAAGGCATAAAGGTGCAAAACAATTTACTGCCAAAGCACATGAGCTCACTAATGAATCAGGACCTAGGTGGAACACCTCCTGATTAAACTAGATATCCAAGTCAAACTGGCAAATCGGATAAATTCTGATTCTATGTTTATTTAGAGATACTGTATTAGATATATAATTGTTCAGCTTAAACAAAAACTATCTGCTTTTACAGGTAACCAGATAATCAGGAATTCCTGATGCTTTTTTGAATCATTCAGGGAACATAATTTCACAGTAATAATATTTTTTGATATGGCTGTCTTTGTAGAAGTACTGGTGGTTATTTGTAATAACCAATTTACAATTGCTTTACACAAAGAAACTCAGAGTAATTCACAGAGGACTCAGTGTTCACTGAGCCAAATCTAACAAGCAACGGCTGACTTCATCTCTGACTGCAACTGTAGTCTCTGGCCTTAATCTCCTACAATCCACACATACAGAGCCAAATGAACTAGATCACCTTAACACCACTTGAAACCTGACAGGTTTCAGCTGTACAGCTTGGGAATTTCATATTCTTTGTAGAACTTAATTCTTTATCTTGCATCAGTTGTGAATTTCAGCCTCCTTTATGTGTCCAACTGATGCTATTGCAAAGAGCAAAAAGCAAGGAGCTATTCTTATTTGCAGCTGCCTACAGGGCATCCTTTTCCACTGAAGTTAAAAGTGTTTAAGCAGCAAGAAATCTTGCTGTTCTTTTACTACCATAACAAAACACGACTGAAGGATATAACTTAGGCAGAGCAATTGTGAGGTGATCAATTAATAGACATCAGAACCCCCCCCTTTTTGTTAATATCTCTCCAAGAATTATTAAGTAGCAATGACAGTAATTATTACTCCATGAGGTAAGCTTCAAGACATGTAAATTCTCTCCAGATGATCTTTAATGATCATTTAAACCCGGTCTCTTTTACCAGAATATACAATGTTCAGTTCCATCTTTTAATGTCATTAACCTTACCAGAAATTTATTTCCCACTGAAAATAAGGAATTAATACTCCTACTAGCCTCTACAGTCTTACTATCATTATAACCACATACTGGAGAGAGGAGGAAGTGAAGGGAGAACATACAGGCAGATCACCTCTGTCATCATAATCTGATTTAACTGCGTCTGACAGAGCACAAAACTCAAAAATTTATTCTTGCAGCATGCATTCACAATCATAAAATAAAAATTAAAAAATAATTATTTTTAAAAAATCTTCAATCATAACTCACATCCTCTAAAACAAATCTGGAGAAAATACAGTCCCAAGGGGTTTAGTGCTGAATGTATTATTTATCCATCCTTTCATACCATTGAATGACTACTTGTATCTGACTAACTAAAATCTCAGGTTTTTAAGTAATTTAATTTTACTGCTGATAGGTGTCAAAGGAGATGATTTTGTGTAGATACAACAGATGGACAAAACCGTGTGATTACATTAAAAAGACACAATTCAGTCTATCTCCAGATTCAAAGATTCTGTCTGTTATAGCATATTACAAATATAAGTCATCTTCAGCTTTCTGATTTCTCAAAATGAATACTTTATTATACCTTACTGAAGTCTGGAGGTGGGTTCTTTCCTCTACAGAGATTTGAGAGAGCCCAAACGGCATTTCTAGTTGTTGTAAGACGATTTGAATTTGTTAACAGTCTGTCAAACAGAGACAACAGTTAAAAAAATAATCATTTCTTATTTAAAAGGTAAGTCTTTTTATGTCTATTATTACCAACAGTACCTCAAATCAGGAAAAGAAATTGAAAACAAGTGCCCAATGATAGGATTAATTTATCTTCATAGTTTACATGCTGCAAATATTTTCTAAGAATCAACTGAATCCGAATAGATTATTTTGCATGGACATTTCATTCCCAAATCAAGCATATGTATATAAAGTAAACCATTGGTCATATGACAAACCATTCAACTAATCTTTTCTTACAGTCTTCAGAAGGGGCTAGGAAATCCAGCCCTCCCTTGAATTAATGTTGATGTTTACAGTCAGAGAATGCAATAAATAATAAAAATAGTTCCACAAAAAGTTAGAACTTAAAAGATCTTCTAAAAAAATTAACACTTTAATATTTTTGCTGAATAGAACGTGAAAGACTAAACACCTGAAAAATCAGGTTCACTTTTAGACACATACCAAAATGTCTAAAACTGTTAATCCTTTAAATTCTCGAATAAGGCAATCACATTCTCCTTTAAAGCGTTTTATTATTTTAAGCAATAATAAATTGAATAAAATTTCTGTTGTGTAAATTTTTTCCCTGTGATGAAGGTGCCTTACACTCTTATTGTAAGCATATATTAAATGCTGGAACGATATTCCTAGTGAAATCTTCTGGTGGAACACAGCTCATATAATAACTACTATGCCAGCTCAACTCAACAAGCAAATGGACAGACAGCAAGACCAGAGCTTAGAGCTACTCAACAAAGGTGGGAAACCAGTCTATTACCCAGCCACTTGGAAGTGTCAAATAAACCAGCTCTCCCATCCTATATATACAGAACCCTGGCAACACAGAGCTCCGCACAATACAGAAATTTTATACCTGTGAAATAACACTCCTCTCCTTTTGCAAACATTGGAAAACTTGCAGTCACGGACTAATTAATTAAGATATGCATGAAGCTCAGGTAATCCAAAACATTAGTTTCATAGCAATATAATAAAAAAAGAAACATTCTAAATTTAGCAAAAAGCTTATATTCTTTTCAAATGAATTTCAAGTTGAAGTTTACAGTTATCTATACCTGTCCACTTACATTTTTTTTACAAAATTACAAAAATACAAATATTTACAATACTTACTCCAAGAGGGGTGGTAATATTCCACAGTTTAAAACAAAGTCTCTGCATTCTGCGTTATCACCAGCAATGTTACCAAGAGCCCACACTGCCTTAAAAAGCAAAGCATTCAACTGAATTTATACATGCTTTCAAATCAACTTTTACAGATCATCTATATATTTTTTACAGCAAATACTGTAGAATAAAAAAAGCAGTATCATTCTAAATATAAAATTTCAGAAGACTACTCATTTCTATACTGCATTTTTTATGAACTTGCACAAAGTCAATTACCTACACTTGATGTCATCCTTTCAAGAAATAAAAGTCTTCTGTTACAAAAATATGTTGATTCAAGTGCTTTTCAATAAAAAGGATGCAAGCACTTTTTTCAATAGTTACATTTCCTCACTATGTGTAACAGATTTAATAAAACTGGCTCAAAGTTGCAAAAAATGTGAGGAATAAAAAAGTTAAATCATGAACCTTCACTATACAAACTTTCAAACATGCTAAATAAAAGCCAGTAAATTACAGCCTCTCTTAAACACAAACAAAAAACCCCAAACCGAACCAAAAACCACCCAAAGTTCAGGAAAATGTTAATGAAGACTAACACATTAAGATGGAAGAGCAGAAGGATATAGGAAATAAAGATGCAAGATAACTTAGGGAAAAAAAAATCCACAATGTTTTCTACTATATTATTTCTATTATGGTGTTTCAATTCCTGTCCACCTGTAAATGCCACAATAGAAATGAGGTTCTTTCTTCAAATTACTCAATAACATGAAATAAAAAACAAGTTCAAAGAAACCTGAAAGAATCAGAGGGGAGGAAAAAAAAACAAACCATGACGGAAAAAATACACTGAAGATAAATTTTAATCTTCCTGGAGCCAGATCAATGGGCTAGTAGGCAAATGCGGCTCAAAACCTTTCTGACTACACAACCCCCCAAAAAGACATTCATAAATTAATTTTAAGAAGTTATAAAATACCCCAAGAAAACAGTTACCTGCTCCTGTACATCT
This sequence comes from Dromas ardeola, assembly GCA_013398915.1. Classification (NCBI taxonomy): domain Eukaryota; kingdom Metazoa; phylum Chordata; class Aves; order Charadriiformes; family Dromadidae; genus Dromas; species Dromas ardeola. The sequence goes on along the minus strand of VYZM01013130.1, from coordinate 74,839 downwards.
TCATGTTCTGAACTAAGCAACTTAATAAAAATTGGAACAGCTCCAGTTTCAATTACAACTTTGGTGTGTAGAAAAGTTCCAGACGCTATGTTTGTCAAAGCCCAAGCTGCTTCAAACTGTTAAAGAGCACCAAGAAGACCACATTAAACCACTCAGTAATAAAACTTTAATTCATGAAAAACAGTTTGACATAAGAGTTGCAGAGGTTAGTTTTCCAACTTTTTTTTCCCTTTCCACTGAATTGCAATTATTACTATTATTGTACTTTCTATCCAATAAAATAATTGACATTGACAAAATCTCCATTTAATAAGAATCTTCAGTATGTAAATTATTTTTCAGTTTTGGCTTGCAGCAGTAACCATAAGGAATATTTCAAATCTCTATTAACTAGTACAAATCCCTTGTGTTTACTCTACATTAAGTTAATTCTTCTAGTATGAATGTACACAAGGCCTAAGTGCCATTCCACGGGCTACCACAAGCAGAGAAAACTAGTTACTCCTATCATTAATTACACATTTTTCAAAGATTTTCTAAAAGGATTTCTCACATGCTTTTCAGTTTCCTGTATTTTTTTATTCTTTTCTAAGATTTCAACTAAAAAGTACTACAATATACTCAACACAAAACAGATTCTGCTCACACATCAGTGCTGATGATCTTAATATACCACTCTGGAAACCCTCTTGAATACATTCTCCTTTCAACACCCAAGTATTTGATCAGCTGAATGCATAACCCTAAAGACTACTATGAAATTCACAAGAGTCAAGTCACAATTTCATTGGTGGTAACTAAACTGCCAACTAAAATTTAGAGCCTCAGTGGTTAAAAATAATTAAATTTGGTTACATATATATTTATATTAAAAAAAAAAATAAAATGAATTACATGCTTTCCAATACACTTCTAGGGGGTTTCTAATCCCACTCCAAACTCCCAATCAGTACCAGCCAAACTCACTTGCAGAGTGTAATTCTCATTCCTCTCTAGAAATTTCACAAATCTCTGTACTACTCCTGGTTTTTGTATGACCTCATCTATAGGCGGATTAGGCTCTAGGGAATAAAAACAAACATATTTGTGTAAGTCTAACATAAAAGACCAAATAAATTACTTCTTCAGTATGACATAAAACGTGAACATGATTCTCGGTTCTTATCATAATTTTTGCCATTCAGTCATTTTAATGTCAAACGAAGGAGCTAAACTTTTGACTTTAGAAGACTGCAGTATCATCTCCGTAAAGTGCTACAATTTAGTAAACACCCTATTATGTATAATAATAGTAACACATACTATTATCCATTGGCACATTAGTAACACATTACAAAACACTGTTCCCTCAATCGGTAGTTCAAGTCAATGGCAGCGCAATTATGATTAGATACTATTTTAAATGAGCAAGCATACCTTTGCCTATCATGCTATACAAATACTGGCATTAATGTAAGACTGCATGTCTTACAGCGTCAACAAAAACAAGTTACAACTGTTCTTTGGCAGCCATATAATTTTTGTCCCTCAATTACAGAATGAGAACCAGAAATTGAATTACTGCAACAAGTACTCTAAGTAATGTTAGTGTGCAGTTAGTTACTGCCCTGAACACTTCCATCAAAATATCCTTGCTTTTGTTACTTTGTCTGAAAGACTTAACACGAGAATAATGAAGCTTTCTGTATTTAGCCATTTGGTCGGAAGAGATTTGGCATGGTTTCTCTATAAACAGAACTAGAAGCTTCAGCAAGCTCTATTTTAAAGTAAAACAATACTAAAGGTTAACGAAGTATCACTAAAATTCACAATGATGCAGAAGGAACGAAAAAAATCAGGCAACATTTATGTACCTTTAGATAGCAATTTTCTGAATTTCTGAGTTGCTGTGAGTTGCTGATCAGGATCATCTGAGAAAATCATCTGCACCATATCTACTGTAATAACTTCTTCCTAAAAATGAAAGAAGGATTTCTTATATGTCTAGTACTATGCCATTAACAGGTAACATTCTAAACACCCTCTCAAGTAATTACCTCTGGAATAGGTACAGTAGAGCTGACGTCAGGATCCTGAATTGGACTTTCTACCATAGATTCTTCATTTCCCGGGAGAGAAACGTTTCGGCGTTTAAACAGCTAAACAAAGAAGAAATTTTTGGGCGGCATTAGAACTTACCATAGAGTGGGTAGTGATGACATACATTTCAAGAAATGCTTTCACCAATACTAGTCAAAGTATTTCAACTACTCACCTTCCTACTCATCCATGCAAACGGAATTCTACGTGGAAGTTTAAAGAACATAAAGGAGAAAAACACTACTATATCTGTATCTTGATAAACTGCACTCCAACACTTCAGACATTTAAAAAACTGAAGTTCTCTTTAATTAACAAAGATCCATACACTTTTCCACATATAAGAAAAAGACGATACAGATCTTTTTACTTTTGTCTTTTATCCCTCAAAATCAGCATTTATTTTTAAGCAGGAAATAGTATTCTACAAGTTACTTTCTCCTTTTTTAGTTTATAGGCTAATATCATCAACAGAGCCAACGTTTGTTTCAGCACACTGCATTCCTCCCTTCAACAGAAGGTCTAAGGATTTACTTTTTTTGCATGACAATTAAACAGCACCTATATTTCATATACAATTGCAGAAAGATTAAAACAGCAACATTATTTTAATATAGTTGGAGGAAAAAATAATGTAGCTTCAAGGTGAACTTTCAAATTATATAACATTAAACATCCTCTATGTCCAAAAATCACTTTACAATTGCCTACATGCACTTCCTGTGCTCAAAATACATACCTACACTGTAGTATTTAGTAAGCTATGTTTAATGAGTGCCTCTTCATTTTCTGGCATACAAGCAAAACATTCGCATTAGCCTGTTTTCTTCGAGGAACTAAACCTAAATTTTAATATTTAATCCAGTAGTACACTTACAACTACTGTAATTTAACAATTCTAAGAATATTATGTTGGTATCTTTAAAAATAAATGTTAGACTCTCAACCCATTGCCTAAGATTTCACCTGTAAGCATTGTAATGAAACCTCCTACTAAATCCTGAAGGTTTTGTCCTCTAGTTGTCTGTAGACACCTAGATTTCTGTCATTGTACGTGCCTTACACTGGAAGCAACTCCATGTGCACAGCTACCCATACCTCAAACAGGAACCTCAAACAAGGCATTCTCTCCCTTGTTAAACACACTTCTGGATTGGGCACAATCCCGGACACAAAAGAACTGCAGAATCCTGGACATAAACAAGGTTTAATTCCATTTAAACCCACAAAGGAAGAAGAAACAACATTCCTCTTTTGGAAGACCAGCCATTCTTTCTATCACTCAACAAGGAGACAGAAGCTCTTGGTTGAAACGTATAAACTGTTATTGTTTAGGATCACGGTTTATCTACCAGTTATAATTTGTTCTGGAGCAAAATTAGTCTCATCTCCCTGCATAAACTTGTTCTCCCCAGTTCAAGAGCAGCTGCAAAACACCAGTCCAACAAATTAAGATTAAGGAGAACATAACAGTATTCTCATTGTTAGAACAGTCAGCGTGGGAGAGGAAACACCCGTTATTTTCATAATTTATCTAGGGAGTATTTACTACAAAATACACAAACAAAACTTTTGGCAGGAACTGCAAAGCAGTTACCTATTCACAGGTAAATGCTCCAGCATCATGCTACTTCTTACTCTTACCTCTCTGGCCAAACTAATTTAAATTCTTTTTCCATGCAGTAGCACCACTTTCCCAGGAGAAGGGTAAGCACTCCCACCTCAGAGAAGACTGTAGATCAGTGCCTGGGACACTCTCTAGGGTGTGGGAGACAAATTCAGCCACTTTAGACCACGCAGAAAAACAAACCACATTCCTTACTTTTCTGGCAAGAAACTACTAAGCATTTTGGGAAAAGAAACTACCACAAACCATGAAATTATACAATGCTCCGTGTACTCTGATCACTAAAAATTCAATGAAGACAACTGAAAATGTTATATACAATAGTTCAGGGATCACTAATTGGTAGCCGCTTTACTAAATTACTGTAGAAAAGCTCCTGGGCAATTTGAAGTATGGCTTCAAAGACTAAAACAACCCTTCTCCCTTCTAACAGTACAACTTTGGCCTAAACTCTGGAAGAGAATGCATGATTTCTAATCCTTACTGGAAACAAGGGTTTCCTTTCCTCCCAGTCTTACATGTTTAAACCTAGACTAAAAATTAAATTTAAGACACAGATCTCTTCTCTCTGTGCCCTACTGACTTAAGAGGGCTTCTGTTCACTTTTTTGTTTTATGATCCTATCAACAGGTGCCTGGTGCTCCCCAAGACTGCACAGAAAACAGACATTCAGCCTGGCGCTCTGGATTCTGCTCCACAGGAGGAGCCTGCTCAAGTCCTTTCACACATCTGAGTTTAGCTTCACAAGCACAACAGTTAACAGCTCACCAAGATACTTACCTGTTCTTCCCTTTTCTGCTTCCGAAGTTGTATTCCTTCCTCTTCTCTTCGTCTGCGCATTTCTTGGGGATTAAGTGCATTATTCTTGTAGCTTTTCATCCTGAAGTTATCTTTACCTGGGCTTGCCATGTTGTCTATTAAAAAAAGAAAAAATTACTCCAAAAGGCAAACTTGCCATCTCTTATACTACAGCAGCAGCTATATATATTCCTGTAGCTGCTTGCAATACCCAGTTCATCAATAAAAATCCCTAAATTAGAAATCAGAGAGAAATCTTTGCCTAGATAGGCATTTCTAAACTGTAGATTAAACTACAGGTCATCTCTGGGATCAGATACTTCATTAAAGGGCATAAGCTGCTGCATAAAGAAGTTATGGGTCTTATGAGCAAACTGAGAAACAAAAAGCAAACCCATTATGTTGTTAAATTTTGATTCTGTCAGCAAGTAAAGGAATTTGCTTCCTCCTCTCATAAAGACTTTAAAAGACATTAAATGTACTAAAAAATAAGGACAAATCCAAGAAGAAAACCTGCAGTAATTACGGCTTCATTTAATATCTTACTGCATTGGTTCTTTTTTTTTTTTTTTTTCCTAAGATGCCTATCTCGCAAACATAATACAGGATCTAAAGGTTATGCTGCATTTCCTTCTAAACCATATGCAGGAAAAACTCTGCAGAAAAACAAATTAAGCATTAGTAGCACCCAGATAGCCAAACTCTTTTCCATTTGAAACTAACAAAATCATTGATTCATTCTAATTAACAGCTCTTTTGATGGATTAGAGAATTAGAATCTGTCATTTCAGGCATACCAGTTAAGAAAAGATAGAAGTGATAAAACATGATTCTGTCACTGAAATGATCAAACTGACTGATAAAGGTTGTTAAGAGCATGGTGCTAGTTTTTAAAGCTAAAACTGTAGCCACCTTCTGAGAAATAACTGTCAAAAATATGGTTTAAGACTCTACACAAACTCTCACTTGTCTGGAATTTTTCCACAACAAGAAAACATCTGAACTACAGCTCTTGAGCTGTGCACAATTCTCTATCAACTTCCATGCTTGGACTATTTATTTTTTTTAATATGACAGTACCAAGGACTGCTGAGCAATAAACACAAGCCATGTAAGAGCCTTAGTAAATTACTGTCACCTCTGAACCACAATGCTAAGTGTGACACCATATAAAGCAATTTTCTAGTAATTGCCATGTAACTTTTGAGGTACAATTTAAGAATATAATTTTTGCAACAACTCTACTGGCTTAACTACTCCGTAACTACTGATGATGTTCTACATCATCACTTCCTTAATCATTCATGCCTTGCTAATTTAGTTGCGCCAATAAAACTGACAGGCCAAGCAAGGAATCCATTAAGAGAAGCACGCATTCAAACTAACTCGGTTTAGGTCACCAGCTCTATGAAGAGTTACAGAAACACAACTAGGAGGAAGTTCTCATCAAAAGCGTCTTCAAAAAGAAAAGCTTATGAATTTATAGCTTCGTTCCCCCCCAAAAGGGTTTTGGTATAGACATCATAAGGGCAAAAAGACTGGCAGCCCCTGATCTATTCAGGCTTCATGACTTCTGCATCTAGATCCAAGGAAGCTTGCACTTCCGCTCTGCAAAACTACGCGCGTTAACACTAAATCCCTCCACCCACCACATCCTGCAGCTCCCCCAGATGTTGTGCCTAGACTAAGACCTCTGCTACTCACGGTTCTTCTTCTCCCTGCCTGCACAAGGCTCCCCACACACCGCGCCGCGATGTGCCAGCCCCTCCACGCCCCCGCCTGCCAGCGCCGGGGGCGGCCGGACGCTGCCCGCAGGCTTCGCACCGGCCGAGACCCTGGCGCAGGGCCGGCCCGGCCCGGCCCGCAAGTCCCCTTGTCCGAGAGGACACCCGGGGTGGCCACACAGAGGGACTACCGAAGCTCCTCACCCATGTCCCCTGAAAAGTCCCCTCCACCGGCACAGGGCAGGGACGCGGGAGGACGGCAGCCCCCCAGCTGAGGGGACCCAGCGGCGGAGAACAGCGCGGGAAGACCCCGTCCCAGCACCGGCCTGGCGGGGACCGAGCTGCCGTGCGCGGCAACGCCCCGCTGCTGCCAGCCGCCACCGAGCAGGCTGGAGACCGGCCTGCGCCGGGGAGCCTCACGGCAAGGGGCACCGCAACGCAACGCACCCCACCCCGGAGGGGGGGCACGGCCCCTCCCTGCCCCTACCCGCCGCCTTCTCAGCGCTCTCCCGGCTCTTACCCATCGAAGCGGAGCCGCGCGGCACCCGCCGCCCTCCAAGCGAGGAAAACCCCGCTCCGCTCCGCCGCGGAGCGCGGCGCCGGCGCCCGATCGCAATTCAAGATGGCGGTCGCTACCCCGCCGCGCGCCGCACTGGCCGGGCCCCTCCGTTCCCAGCACGCTGTGCGCGCGCAGGCACCGCCCCCCCCCGGGCCAGGAAACGACACTTCCCAGCAGGCAGCGCTGACGGGGCGTATGACGTATCGTATGACGCAACGAGCGACGCAACGAGCGAGCACCGGCGGGGGCGGCCCTTGAGCGGCGGCGCGACGGTTTCGTTTCCCGGGGGAGGCGGGCGGCGGCGGCGGCTCTGCCATGTTGGTGTGTGAGGCCTGCGGGCATGTGCTCTCCTCTGAGCCGGCGGCGCGGCGGCCCCTACAGCTGGGCCGCCAGCCCCGCTGTGACGAGGTGCGGCGGCACGTCGAGGCGGCCCGCCCGGAGGCGGGGCTGCCGGCCGCCCGCCGCCCCGAGCTGGCCGAGATG
>VYZM01013130.1:33058-60565 GCA_013398915.1 Dromas ardeola | reverse complement strand
AAAAAAAAAAAAAAAAAAAGAAAAAAGTGGTAATGACCACTTGATGCCTGGAATTGCTGCGTTTACAAAACATTCTTGGTGCAGGAGGAAAGGACTGCGATGAAAAAGTTGTTTTAACAAACAACCTGCTCGAAAATTTATTGTTGTTTTCATTCTAAATGTTCTGTAGGTGTCAAATCATTGACTTTCACAAACCAACTGGCCCTATGGATACACACCCTCGTTTATTTGAGTGGGTTTTGCGTTATTATTCTACAGATAATGAAGGTGGTACAAAGGTAATGTGTACTTCCAAACCACCTATCTACTTGCAACATCAAGGTCAGTATCATAGTAAGCTGGTGTCTTTCTGTTCTCTATCTTTCTTTATATGTGCTGCAATTCAGAACAGCATTTTACATTCCTTCTGCATCTAATTGAAGGCATGACTTTATTTCCTGTTATTTTTTTATTTAGTAAGAGCAACATTAAAGTTTGTATTTTTATTGGATGGAAGAGCTAGGTGTGACTTGGATCTCAACTTTGTGACATCTGCTCTTTACTTGTAACTACCTCATTCAATTTCAAGTATTATCTTCCTTGATCTGAAAATAAGTAGTGTGCTACAAGGAGTGGGGTTTGTGTGTTTTTAAAATACTGAAACTCTATTTTGAAATTAGGTCATAGTCGTACCATTGTTGGAATAGAAGAGAAGAAGAATAAAACCTTATGTTTGCTACTGTTTGACCCGGGATGTCCTTCCCAAGAAATGCAGAAACTGCTGAAACAAAACAGTGATGGTACTAGTCTCAGACTACTTCGGAAATTTGTGGGTAGCTTAAAAGAAAAGCAGTACCAGGTAGTGGCTGTAGGTGGCGTACTCTCATTGGAAGAGAAAGCTGTAAGTATTTCAGAAAATAGTTTCTGTCTAAGAAAACTTAAGAGAATCTGCATCTCTTCTTTAATACTCAAAATGCATATGCATATGTGGTTGCATGGTGAATTCTTTTCATGTCTTCACCTTCCTTGTTCTTCTTTGCTACTTTCTGCATATTCCCTGTGAATCGAGTGATTATCACAGGATATCCAGACCAAAAAGGTCTTGCGTGTAAATGCGTGCCACCTTGATGTAACTGACAACTTCTAAATCTTCTACGAAGCTTGCAGCTGTTTGCACATGTAAATTAGGCTTTTTTTTCTTCTTACCGTTTTCTTACAATGTTTTCTCCTAAGTAACTTATTGTGGGCATATAAGCTACTTACATAGCATTCGTAGTGTAAAATTATGTTCAGGGGTTTTTACTGCAATTCTGTAAAGCTGTGTGGAGTCTATTAGCGTTTGATTGTTGAAGAACAAGGCACACAGATACTGAGGCCTAACCATCCAATGTCTCCTCAGCTTCGACATGAGAACTAGTGCATTCTGCTTTCTGAAAGTACTCAGAACTTCATATATTCAAAACGCACTTCTGAGCAACTTGTATGTTTGAGCTGTTGGCATTTTTATAAATCTTATCCATGTTTCACTTTGGGCATTGTAACTTTTTAAGACCTTAGGGGTTTTCAGCTGAATGTTAGATATAATTTATTTTTCTTAAGCTTTCTCTTTCCTACACTAACAAATTGATTCTGAGGACCCGTGTTCCGAATCTGTGGTGTCTTATCATCACTGTTTAGCATGTTCAAGCTTCAGGACAGACTTTTGTTTAATGTGAAACAACTGGTGACTGAGTCACCTACTCAACTGTATTTGACATCTGTGTATTGAAATGAGGTATTGTCTTAAGTGTTTTCTGGTCCTGAACATATCAGAAATATCAGTGAAACACAGACATCCTCTTCCTCCTTCTGGCAAAAGCTTTAAAATTCAGGACACAGTAAATACAAGTGTGTTGTATGGGATTTGCATGTGGAGTTTGGTTTGGTTTTGGTTTTTCTTCCTCTTCAAAGATTTGGTTTGTATTTTAAAATAGTAGATGTTTAGAATTTTGTCTTGAAAGCTCCCATTTAATTCAGATTAATTATAACCCCTTACACTCATTAAGCTTACTAAACTACTGATTTGGAAAATGCTCTTTAAAAATGGTATTTTTGTCCATTAAACTATTCACGTTCCCTTCTCCACCTTTTATTTTTTTTAGGCTCGCTGCCATGCTTCTCAGGTCTTAACATCAGAGAAGATCCCCTAAAGGATGCCTTTATTACCTCTTTCTGGAATTTGCTTGATGCAAAACATTGAACTCCTGGACTGTGACCCTAACTCAACAATTTCTAAACATGAACTATGTCTCCATAAATGCTAGGGGGCTGTGGAGAAGCACAACACTGGAGTAAACCTGTAGTTTTGATCTCCAGTCTTCAATCAGAACTGCCCTCCTGATAAGTCTGTAACTCTGAAGCATTACAATCCTTGTCTTACTAGAAAATTTGGTATTTTCTTAGTTGCTTAAATTACCAAGCAGCACCTACCATCCCATAGCAAACTGTGCACCATAATTAACTGTCAGTAAGTGGTGGATAAAGATACTATGGAGCTACTTTATCGGAGTGCCTGGTCATGGTTTACCTCTGTAAATATATTTATGCTGCCTCTGTGGCCAGTGCTCTATTTTTTTACCAGATTTGATTAACAAATATCTATTATGCCTCAGCAAATTCTTCTGCAACTATTTGCCAAGTACAGAGACAGTGCAGTGATGTCACGATACAGGGTGTTCTACCAGGGATTAGTTTACTACTGCACTTCTTTTCAGTTAGCTGGCTTCTCTAGGGGTGTCCTAGGTGTCAAACATGAACGTGTGTGCTTACGAGATGGATCAGTGTTAGCATTGGCTGTGGGCTCCAAAGTGGGTTGCATGCCCTTTAGGGGCTGCACAAGACAATCCATTGGGATAAGGAAGAAAATATTTCTTTTGTATCATGAATAAATATTTTTTTTTTTAAAAAGTCTTTATTTAATCCTTTTTTATTTCTATTTTTCTGTATGTTCTATAAGGTATATCTCCTAGGTCACGGGGGCATCTCAAAGGGACATTTGAACTGACTGTTGATTAGAGGACATAGTGTGCAGGGTTAATGTCGTTTAAGGGACTGGAGCTATCTGCTGAAATGAGTTTCATGGGCATTTGGGGCACCCTGCAATATCTAAGACGTGCTGCTCTGGCTGACTGTAGGAGTTGTGCCCCTCCGGCAGGGCAGCTGGTGGCTGGGAGGGATGGTCGAGTGTGTTGCAGACAGCACTAGATGCCTTTGCTTAAGCAACTGAATTGTGCCAGAGCATCCATTTGCTGTAACTAGAGCTTAGATACTGCCTTTTCATTTAGCTCTCTTACATGTTGACATCTATCCAGATGTAGGTGTCTTACCATTAACCTGTTTTTCTCATGTTTGATATGGTCTGGCAATAAAAACTAGTAATTTTTGGAAGCAGTGAAACACGTGAACATGTAAAGATATTACAACCCGTAAATCAATAATTTTTTTGAAATGTGCATGAAAGTAAAAAAATTCTAATTATGCAAATATGTTAATTTCACTAGGTGTGGTGAAGTGGCCTCCAACCTGTAAAATGGTTAAACATTTAGGATACTGGAGGGGCTGAGACTAGGGACAGAGTTCTGGGAACTGAGGGACCATCAGCTCCCATATTAGCCCTGGTCTGAGGGCACATTTTCTTACGCCACGTGAGGTCTTGCAGCCATGCGATCGTTTGACCTCTCACGGGTCCCCTTCGGTCTCTTCTGCACTGTCCCCTCACCTCCCCTGGGGCTGGGGTTGAGTCTGTTCCTGGCTAAGGCTCTGCTGGTTCCAGACCAACCATGTTCCTTAACAGTGTGATGCTGTGCCCAGGATTCAGCCTAAGAAGCAGGAACTGCAGCTCAGCCCCAGCTCTTCACTTACGTGTTCAAACTGACATTGGGACTAATCCGGTGTCTCAGAGAAATGCCGTAATGTGCCAGATTTGAAATATCTCTTTGTACTGGCTTGTACGTCCTGTTTGATTCCTCCATAACTACCGTGGGGCAGCTCGATTCCAAGCGAGCAGAAGAGTGGGAGTCTCGCTTGATCCAGCTGCAGATGCCTCTGGCAAGGGCCCTTGCAATGGCGATTCCTGGCACCACCTGGGCAGCAACCAACCATTTGAGGTGCTCGATTCCTTGTGTAAGCATGACCTTGTGCCAGGATCCCAACCAATGTTGTTGTGTGGGGGTTTTCATAGAATCATAGAATCATAGGGTTGGAAGGGACCTCTGGAGATCATCTAGTCCAACCCCCCTGCCAGAGCAGGGCCACCCTAGAGCAGGTTACACAGGAACGCGTCCAGGCGGGTTTTGAATGTCTCCAGAGATGGAGACTCCACCACCTCTCTGGGCAGCCTGTTCCAGTGCTCTGCCACCCTCAAAGTAAAGAAGTTCCTCCTCATGTTGAGATGGAACTTCCTACACTCAAGTTTGTACCCATTACCTCTTGTCCTATTGCCGGGCACCATTGAAAAGAGCCCGGCCCCATCCTCCTGACACCCACCCTTTAAGTATTTGTACACATTAATTAGGTCACCCCTCAGCCGTCTCTTTTCCAGACTAAACAGACCCAATTCCCTCAGCCTTTCCTCATAAGAGAGGTGTTCCAGTACCCTGATCATCTTCGTAGCCCTTTTGTTTCGGTTTTGTTTCGGTTTGTTGTGGGATTTTTTTGTTTGATTGTTTTTTGTAACAAGTACTCTAGGGGTGTGGGAGCAACACAGGCCTAATCACAGGTTTATTAAGGTCAAGTTCCTGGTGTCTCGCTTGTTGCAGCTTGGCCCCAGGAATGCCGTGTAAAGGTCTGACCAACCAAGGTAATCGTGGCACAACAAACAATAGCCTTTTCAGGGAATGGCAACTGGGGCAGGGCAAGGGGGTAACTCCCAAACATTAGCTGGACACTACGGGAAAGAAATCAGTGAGTTAACAGAACATTCAAATAACCGTAATGAGATCCAGGATCTGCAGCCTGAATCGCTACCAGAAGTTTGCCCTGAGAGAATGAGTGCCTTTGGGCTCAATGCTAACTAAAACAACTGCTTAAGGGATGTTGCCTCTTATCGTCAGACTCCCCTGGGTTCACAAAAGCTGAACTTTTTATCTTCTTTGCAAATAGTTGCCTCAGGATCTATTCATAAGACCCTGAATATTTGGCTAACCATTTTGGGTGAAGAAACTGATGGCGTGTCCCTGAAATTCCAAGAAGGACTTTGATCTGCTTTTCTCTCCTCAGGCAGGAGGGCAACGGAAGCAGTGGTTCATTTTTGTGATCAGAAGTAAATCACAGAGCCTTGTCATTGCTGGGGGCATCGCTGCTCATGGGCAGCTGCAAACTGTATTTTCTGAAAAAAAGCAGTGGAGTGTCCGCAAGCATGTGCAAGACAGAGCACAAACTGATTACTGAAAGGCCTCCCGAGTCTGCCATGCATCGAGTGCTGAAGCAATTTATTCTTTACATGGAGTAAACTCACTCAGAAAAGCTTTAGGTGATTATCGTGAAAATTGTCACTCGAGTTCGTCAGAAACTGCAACTGTTTTACCATGATTCTGAAAATGCGTTCATTTCTCCTTGGGAACAACGTCAAAACTCGCTGTAAATTCAAAATTTTGGGGGGCAAAATGTTTCATTCTTTTTTTTTGGTCTATTTATATTCAATTTATCTTATATATGACATGCCCAAATACTTTTTTATATACTATAATGTTAAGAACTTATAGAGGCTTTAATGTGAATGTTTTTTTGAAGGAAAAAACCAAGTCATTTAATTGTAGTATGCTAGTTTTTAATTCTAATTCACGTTGCTTTATAGATAGGCATTTACAGATTAATATCCCTAATTGAAGATTCCAGTGAAAAATGTGGATTTTAGTGACCCCTAGATTTTTCTCACAGAAACAATTTCAGCACGTTCTAATTATTCTCTTGGGTCATATGGCACTGAATTTCATTCTTCTCTCTTGAGACCACAACGGCATTTTTTGTGTTGTTGCTTTCACCTGTGGCCAGCGTAGTTGGGTGCATACATTTGTTTTGCCTGTATTATGATAGATGGAAGTTCGTCCCAAAGCTTACATTGTTTTATTAACATTTACTACTGACATTCCATTTATCAATTCATTATCAAAAACTTTATGAATTTATACTGAAGTAGTGCCTAAAAGCCCAAATACCTAGGCAAATCTAGAATGCTAACAAGTGCACACACAGAGGATTAATGCATTTACAATCTAAAAATAAGACAACAAACAACAAATGGAGATAGCCATGTCCCCGAGAAAACAGAAATAAGGAGACAGAATTAGTCATTGTGGTAGACAATGATCACAGCAGTGACTGTCCATCTGCTGGCAAGTGGTTTACAGGTATCATAGCACAGGGTCATTTGAAGAAGGGATTTAAAGAAGGAAAATGATCTTGTTTTGTAGGTATTTAGAAGGAATTTGTCATAGGCACAATGAAGAATATCACAGGAAGGTGATGGAAGATGGCACACAGGTCACTGAAAGGTCCTTCATGCTGAATGGGAGAAAAGAGGTAGGAGGAAATAAACTGTCTAAATCTTGAAAGTGCAGGCAAACTTCCCTCTTCCTTCTGCTGAAAAAGTGGGACTTGGACAGGCAAAGGGTATTTGCTTCACAGTTTAAGGGAGAAGGCGGCAAACACGTTGATCGTGTTCTTGCAGACCCATAGAAGACATTTATATCAACTGGTATGTACATTAATTGGTGGCCTCTACATTGGTGGACTCTTTGGAATTTGTTCCTCCCTTCTCTTTTTTAGTAGTGACTGTTACTTATAAGAACAAAAACTGGAAGGTCACAGTTTCAGATGACTAACAAACGATCAATTTTGGAGCTTCTTTTACAAGAAGTAACTAGGAAACACAGAGCATCTATTTGTTGTGCCTTAGTCTCAGTGTCTATTTCTACTCATTCATTTCTGTCAAACATGCATGGGCAGCTTCATTTCCTAATTCCTTCTTTGAATTTTGTCAAAGGAAAAGACTGAAGACAACTCTTTTGGACCTTGTCACTATAATACAATGTTCATATCACAGCTAAAAGCAGAAACAGCCGTAACGCTGCCAAAGGCCCTCCCATGGGCTCGCTTAGGGCAGTGCAATCCTATGCAGTAGCATAGCCGGATGCATAGACTTCTTCATCGCTTACCTGTGTCCAGTATACCCTTTTAAACTTCTGTTTTGCTCGTTAATTGCAGCTGTGGTGAATCGTTTGCTGATATGTAGGACCTTTAAGTATATTTCTAGCTTGTTGAAATGAGACTGCTGCTGATAGGAGCACTTTGATATGGAACTGGGACGAAGTGACCTGAAACTAGGATGTTTCATTGTCCTGCCAAATAGAACTATTCTGATAAGGCCTAATATGTGTCTGTAGATGGGAAAAAGCAGTTACTGTGGAGGTCAAATGGAACACTGCAGCAGACCCTTCGCAGGAGGAGGGAGGACCGTTCGTCGAGGTCCCACCTCTCCCACCACGGAGAACAGCACCTGCTCACCGCTTGTTGTGATTTGCTCTGCTTGTATACGCTGTGCCTCGCCAGCAAAGGCTCCTAGTGCCTGTGCCTCTGCCCTCCTGAGTCACCTCGGTGCTGTAAAGCAGGTCTTGTTGCAAGAGCTCGGCCTCCGGCATGTGATGGCAGCTTCCCAGGAGATGGGAGGACAGCAGGCAGGGACATAACAGCAGCTGCCATCCCAAGAGCACACGGGCTCCTCTCACAAGCCACAACAAGGGGGAGCTCAGATTTCCGTGAAAAGCAGAGATTGCTTTATTTTCCCCTCTTCCTCCATGAGGATTTTATAAATAGCGTTGTTCCACTGTTACATGTTCTCTTACTAGCACATCAGTTTCTGCTAGGAAGAAGTCAGAGGAGTTATTGAAAAATTAATTCTGTCCTCTGTTGAGTTTTGAATTCAACTTATTCCGAAAGAACTAGTGTATTTTTCAATCTGGGCTCAACCTCCCAGTTAACAGTGAGAGGAACATTGTAAAACAGTAGTATCCTCTAGATACAAAGCTTCATCTGCCTTGGCTGTCTCAAGAGCTGCGCCAAGCTCTGATCCTGCAGTCCCACCAGCTGGTCCATGTCAGTCCACACTGTTTTTCAGGCTCCTTTAAATCAAATAGGATTTTCAAATGCTTTAAAGCAGAAGATATCGTATGTATTAGTGACCTGTTCTAGGTACCACGTACAGAGCTACCTCTGCATACCGAGGAATCGAAGAGAAAACTCAGTTCTTTGTCACTCCTGCCCTGTCCTGGAGGCTGGCATAATGCTTGTCAGGTAGAGGCCGTGGCTGATCTGCAGTTGACCAAAATATGCTTCCCAGCTGCACAGATGAATTCCAAGAGTTTATAACTTTTTTACCTTCAATCATGCACTTTGACTTAGTAGTCAGAAACCAAAGGTAGCTGTTAAGATATGTGTTTATGAGGTACTAGTGCACCTAAATAAGTAATGTGATCATAAAATAGCCTTCCAGGGGCCTTTATTTTCTTTCAGGAGACTCTGTGGGCTCAGAATATTTTAATCTTAACATTTTATGAAGAACAGAGGTATGGAAATAAGGGCTAGGAATCTATGGCAGGGTTTCATTTTAAATAACATGGACCATCATCTCATTTGTTTGCTATGCCCTTTACCATTTCGCTCCAGGAAAGGAAAGAGCAGGGAGGTTAGGAGAGAATATTTCTTGACTCATTTAGAGATAACGCGTTATCAGCCCTTATCCTTAACATGTTCCCAGCAAAACTTCTTCTCCTTCACATGAAAGGTGGATTTAGGAGCTTTTGAAGCCTTGCTTCTTCCCTGTGCCTTCTCCACCCTTCCGGGCCTGCCAAAAGAAAAAGACAAAAATAAAATGGACAAATAAAAGTTTCAGCTCAAGGAATTGTTCCTTTGAACGTGGTCTGATAAAGAAACTGGTTTTGACAGAGGGTTTAGTTTTGTGTCAGTATACTATAAATCACAAAGAGTTCACGTTTGCCACTCATATAGCTGTGTAAATGTACAATGCTACCTACATACTGGGTGCATCATGCCCCCGGTTTTGCACCGACAAGAAGGGAGGGTTGTGGGTTGCAAGATGGGGTGAGGAATGATCTCACATCCTCCTTCTTCTTGTGGAAGTGTTGGAGTGCAAGGAGGAGTCCACATCTAAATACCACAGAAAATTGTTCTGCAAATGTCACTACCTGGTTCTTCATTTGGTACTGTTGCTCACCTTCGTTTTTTCCCAAAAACTTTGAAAAACCCAGAATTGATGCAAATGAGATCAATAGCTCTTACGTACTCGAGTTTCATATATTTCAGTCTCTTGTACATTATGTTGTGTGAGCAAATTAAAAATAGATACAGTATGTTAAGTGCAGTGATATTCATTGTCTTCCTGTTCTTAATCTCACTGTGTGTAAGGAAGAGGTTATTTGAAGTCATGCATATGGCTGTATCAGCCTCAGATCCATGATACGATCCGTCCGTGAACTAGGCAGTACTGATGAGGGAATATATTTGTTAAAAGATGTGAATCATCTGTAACAAAATAATAAATAAATAAGCTATAATCCATAAAAATAATTGCATGGTAGTGACACAATAAACAAACAAGCAAACAAGTAAGGATTTTTGCCACCTTTCCAATCTCTTCCCTTGCTATCCTCAGAAGCAGGGCTATGGAGTGAATTCCACTCTCTGCAGTTTGCAACTTCCTTTTGTGTGCGCTTTTCAGGCAGTGATCTTCCTCACAGGGATATAATTTCATACCATGCTTTCACTGCAGCTTTCTTCTCACTTACCTTTCACCTGAAACTTACAATGCAATGTAGGCGGTGAGCTGCAACTTTAATTGGACTGTCGGCTACATGATAACATAGGACAAATCACGTCCTAAGTGAGATCACAGTGTACAAGACTTATCAGTGAAAAACATGCAGAGTCTTGTCCTCGTTCTTGGCTGCTTGTTCAGCAGTTTACAATGGGGTAATATTTTTCACTCCCCTACGGACAGCTTGTGGCCACAAGATTACAGATCTGGGTTTTGTCTGTTATGCCACCTATAATATAGTTTGTGGCATCCTGGCTTAAATTCCACAGAAAAAAAAAAGCCTGTGTCCCTTCCAGTGGTTTAACCAGCTGGAGAGTCTGTAGAATTTTGAGAAAAAGATTGAAGATTTTGAAGTCCAGAATCAGCATGAGCCCATCACCTCACTTTGAGAGGAATGGTCTTAAGGCAGACAGACTAAGCAAATAAAGATTTTTCCGTTAATTGGTTCTAATCCAGAGACACAGAGAGTTCCTCTTTCCAAAATGTAGCTTTTGGCACTTAACCTTGTTCAAAATGGCACTGAGAGGTAAAATGTCAAGGTGCTTTGATAAACCTGGTCTCAAATGGAGTATAATGGAATATTTCATGGTATACTCCTCCAGCCCCCATCTACTCCTTCCTTTGCAGGATCTGAGAGATGCTGTGTTGAAAATCTACAGCTCTGAAGACAACAATCTGAGTAAAAGATGAATTAGAGACTGTGGTGGGAACAGGTGACACCTGAAGACATGAAAAATGATCCCAAGGCAAACTGTGAGGTCTTTCCAAACAGACTGAAGGAGAAAGGTTGTTATTCAAATGGCAAACAAGAGCATCAATCTATCTGATAAATTGCAAGTTGAATCAGGCTAAAGGGAGAAAAGCAGAGCTGTAAAAGGCAAGTGCTTGTAAATACCTTAACTATGAGAAAGTGTAGCAGGGTTAAGCAAAAAACATTACAACAGCATAAGCCAGCAGCACTTCAAAAAGTTCTTGAGAAGGTGGAGGCTGGTAGAGAAGACACAGAAATTTTAGAGGAGAACAGCCAAGACAGAAGTAGTAAGATAGCTAATTGATGATTTTTGCTATGCAGACAGAAAAACTGTTTAGATGGTGTAATGCTTTTGAGCTACAGGTCATGCTGGGAAGGTTTTGAGGTCTTTACTCCAACTGAGAGAAAAGAAAATCATGTTCTTCCAGCCCTGGCCTTTTCAAATCTTTTAAAAATTTCTGTTAAAACATGTGTGTGCACACACACACGTAAATTAAATACATGGATAACTGTGACCACAGGCATGTTTTACTGTAAGGCAGGAAGCGCAAGGAGATGGCTCCACACTCCATGTGTGAAATGGAGAGTTCAATGCCCAGCTTTAGCCAAAGTACGTGGCTAGAGTTTGTTAAATGAGAGTTTTAGGCCTAATCCAAAAGTGATCTTACTGTCATATCATTGGTTTTGTTCACATTTCTTCGGCCCGACATATTTCACAACATTTAATGCTTATAATTTTCCACATTCCTCTCATTTTCTTCTTAGTGGATTTTAATATTTAAAATTATTGAAAAAAAAGTCATTATAGTTTTTAAAAAGCTGTTTTCCATTTGGCAGTTGGTTTCATGGGCATGGTGTCCTCAGATTCTCCATTCAAAATTTTACACACTCTTGTAAATCATTCATCTTTTATTTTAGTGATTATTTTGATCTCCCAATAAAAGCAGAACCTACGAAAAATGGGTTATAATGCAGCACTAGTCAAATCCTTATAGTCAAAAGGAAGACACTATCTTTGAAACTAGAATGGAGGAATCCCATGCTCAGACTGTTAAGCTGCTTTGCTTAAATAGTTGACGTTATTCTTCATTTTATCTATCTTGAGAACTCTGACCTTCATCAACTAGTAATGTACTCAAGCAGGGGGTCAGGGTCTAGTGAAAAATCAAGCAAAAGATATCACAAAAATGATCTTTTCTAGACTACCTTCTGTCCTGGTTCTTACACTTCCCTTACCGAGGTTTTCCTCAAGATACATCCCATTCCCTGTGAGCTTAACTTTGTAAAAATGACTTTGTATCTAAAGACTGAAAAATATTAAGGTGATCAAAACATTTTTTTTTTTTAGCTGGACTAGTTTGTTTTCTAGGATTTTTTGATCCATTTGAAAGCAGCATGGAAATTCATATTTACAGACATGCCCTCTGAAGCGTATAAGCCAAGGGGCAAGCGCTCGCAGGTAGCCCATGGTTAAGTCACTGAAATTTCTGGTTCATTATTTTTTGCTTTCCCAGAAGAAAAGTAACACATAAATGAAAATTAAAATGTGCAAATAATACACATAATAGTAGAAAATTCAGAATTTGTTTCACCAAATTTGGTTCACCATTCCATATCCTTTGCTGAGGAAAATTAGCCCAATCTGCCTTGTGGCTGCCTATACACTTTGCCCTGGCAACATCTCCTTTTCACATGCGACTTGTGTGAAAGCATGTTATTTGCACTGTGGAGCATATACATTTGGGGTTGTTTGGCTTTGACACCATCCCTATAACTCTTTCCAAAACTTCTCAGGCCTCAGGTTCACCCTGTTCATTTTTCTGCAGTGTAAAATGCACCGAACTCTTCCCTCTTTCTAGCTGCTTTTGGGGACAAAACACAAACTAATGGGTATTAGAGAGAAAATAGTCTCTGAAAGACAGAAAGAATGTATCCCCAAATTCACAGCACTTGTTTAAGCATCTCTGCTGGAATCCTGCTCTGGTGCATTAATGGGGATACACAAATAAAACTGCCCAAATACATCATTTCCCAAAGACAAATCTGTTTCATGGTGATTTAGAATACTTGTGGCAAGCTAAAATCCCCATACCAGATTGCTGAACTTGGGAACTTGGATACAAGACATGGAGGTATAACATATTCACTTGTGAATTACAGGATTGAAAGAAAGAGGGAGACCGAGTATGCGGGTGAGAGCAGTCCTGTAGGAGAGGGCAGACACAGATTGATGAGAAATGGCTACATTTACTCTTCCACACTGACTGTGGCCCTTAGGTAATACTGACTTAGGAGGAGTTTCCTTAGTAACTCAGGCACCACGTATCTTTGGTATGGATTTTGTGCAATAATAGTCAATACTAAATGTTATTGTTATGTAATAGTACCTGAGGCATGTCTAAAATAAAGGAATGCCTTACAAACCACTATTTTTTCCCTTGGTGGGTAACAATCTGTTCCGATGCACGTACCTAAAACAAGCATTGAAGTGGTCTAATTGAGTTTGACCTTTTTTGCTGTGACATGTTGAGTGTCTTTTTGTGGTAACAAATCAAACTTATTTGGGGATTCCATGTGCCTAATTTGAGTATTTACTGTAAATTTTAGTTTTACAGAAAAGGTAGGCAGGAAACCTCTCTTTGTCTGTTGTCTCCATAGGGAACTTCAGAGCTACACCAGTTTGCTGTCACTGTAGAGGGCTGTGAAAGGAGAGCTATGATTAGTATGTACAGAAATGTATTGTTTCAAAGTACCAGAGGAAGCAATCAGAGAAGGACATAAGATGTTAATAGCACTGAGAACATTGGTTTTGCTTAAATTATACAACAAACCATACTTTTCCTTTCCCAGTCTCAAACTGAACTTTGTGCAACTGCACCTACAGTATATGCTAGGTATTTGGATCCCCAGATTAATTATTAATATTGCAATGGACTATTTGTCCTGAAAAAGATAATATACATGACACCGATGTTCAATTAACAGCAGATAGACTGCAATTCAGTGTTACTGACAAGCCAGGACAAATCCTAACTTTAGGAAGCTGGCATTTTAGAGTATCCTTGGGATTCTTATGCTTTCCCCAGTCACTATCTGTCCAAAGGCCAAATAGCTTTACATGCTATTTCTTTTCACTGGAAAATATCACTTCTTGCCCTCACTCACACCATGTTGGCTCTCCAGCTAACTCACGAAGCTGATGTGGGACCATAGCTGTTACTCTTTGGATTCTTCAGAGCGATGTGCCAGTGGCTGGAACATCTCATGGAGCACCTCCCCGTCTGGTTTTGGGATCAACAGATGTTGTCTTTCATTATTATTAAACACTTATAATAGAAATTGCAGGTACAAAATGCTAGAGATATGAGTGATAGCAGCAGAAAGCAAAGCAGAACTGGATTAATCTTTCACCGAAAGGGTTTCCTCTGTGGTGAAATAAACCTCAGCCTCACTCCTCTTTCTGGCTCATTCACATGCTGACCAACCTGACTGATCGGTTGTCCAAGTTCAGGGATTACCTCGGGAATTGATCCAGGTTAAAAAGTAATCCTATACAGAACACAACACAGAGCTCTGGAACAAAACGTTCTTCTTTGTAATATTGTTGGAGTGCAGGTTTCAGTGAGTCTTGGGCATTATTTTATTTCACTTATAAAATACCTAGCAAAAAAACTTAACATGAGCACTTACGTGTGATTAACCCAAGGGCTTCATTCCAGGCTCACGGCTGAGACCAGGTCGGACAGGTCTGATCAACCACTTCAGTGGAGTAGTGGATTCTTTGGGACTACTGTCACACATAGCTTGGAGATAAAAAACAATTTGGGCAACAGTTCAGTGAAAGCTGAGAAAAAAAACCCAAACAAGCAAAAAGCACAAGATTTTATTTGCTTCTGCTGCCCTCCAAGCTTCCTCAATATTGCTCTTGATAAAAAAAAAAGAAGGAACAGAAATAAAAAACCCCATGTAAATAATTTCAAAAATCTTTCTGGTCCGCTTTCACTTTTTCACGAGTTATATTGGTTCTCTAATCTCTCTCTGCATTAAAGATAAGCAAATATTGAAAGCAAGCCAACCAGCACAGTGTCCACGGGTTCACATTTCACATCTCAGTTAAAAAGGAAAGGTGACGGCTCACGCAGCTCTAGAACGACTCACGTTCACCGATCTGGGAAGCAGTAGCACACATCTCCGTGGGCACCGAACGGAGAGCAGAGGAGGTAAGTGTGCTTGAAGTTATTAGAACGGCAGATCCGTGAGTTAAATGATGCTGTATTACTCTCTCAGTAAAATAATAACACTAATCGTACATAGACGTCTTTTGTAGACCATTTTGGCATGCGCTGCCAGAAAGAGTTGCAGAGAACAAGGGGCTGGAGCTGGTCCATGCTTGAGAGGAGGACGGAGCAGGGTTATCCCGGTGCTGGGGTGGAAACCGGAGCCTCACGTGGGCTTTTCTGTATCACCCAACAAAGAAATGGGAGTCGTAGCTGTGAGACAGTTAACGAAGCAGAAGAAAAGTGTGCAGTCACTGTGGATGTAGGGGATTAACTGGCAGGTACTTTTGCGTCTGCATTTGGAGACAGATTTTTGACATGCGTGTACAAGGCTGGTACAAGAACACCTGAATGTTCATTTTTTTCTCCCATCATGTACACTAGAGCATGAACAGGCTTTCCAGGAAATGGGGCAAGGATTTTTTTTCCATGGTATATTTTTTCATGGTATATTCCTACATCTGTAAGAAACAAGCAGTGCAATATTCTCTGTCCTAAAGTGATATAAAAACTCATGGTTTTGGCAGATCAAGAAGGTTTCTGTATACTGTGCATTGAATGTGTCTCCTTTTTGTTTCCCACAAATTCCTTGCTCTTTCTCCTGTATCAGCAACGTTTTTCACTCATTCCCCATATCTTTGCCTTCTTCCGACTTCCCCACCTTTGTGATCACAACTTGAATTTAGAAGCGTACCAATCCCTTGGCTTCTAAACGTGGGGTCATCTCCATTTAGAGCTCTGATTCACTGGGGGTTGTTTCAGTCCATGAAATGCAGGCTTTGCCGTGAGGCTGAAGCACCTCCACAGGCTTTGACGCAGCCGGTGACTCCCCTCGCTCCCCTCGTCCCCCTCACTGTCCATCACTGCCCTCTCGGCCCTGGCCACAGCCCACGTTGTTGGCGCGGGTGGAGGGAGGTGGAGTGCAAGCACAGGGGTCGGTGCTCCCAGGCGGGCGGCACATCTGCCCTCATTTCTTTGGCTGCTCGCCTTTGGCAGTAGAACTGAGCTTGTGCATCTCCCAAAGGATTTTCTTGTTGTCTAATGGTACCAAGCAAGGGAGTTAAGAGGAGAAGTTAAATCTGAATACTCTCATAAAATAAAGACATGTTTGTGTTAAAACTTGGTAGCACTGCATGCCCAAGGTCTTGTCTAGATCAGGGCCTGCCATAGTCTTTGCTGCATCTGAGGGATGTCCATGTGTCCTCCTGCGGACGCACCAGTAGGTTACCTGGCCCCATCTGCCTGGGGCAGGGTGGGCAGTGGGTGTCCCCGGTCATGGCAGCAGCCGCTGCGCTCCTCCCGCTGCCCCGCCAACCAGCCCGTGCCAACCAGCCAGCTTGGCTGGCACGTCTTGCGCAATTGGCTGATTCGACAAATCTGAGCGAGGGTGGTATCCCGACGGTGCAGCAATGCTGATGTCCTGATGGTGCAGCAATGGCCAACGCAGAAATCCAAGAGGGCATGGGAACAGTCCCATTGCAAGGGGAAGGCAGGGGACTGAAACCCAGATGAAATTCCAGATAGGAAAGTCTCTCCTTCCAAACATATTTTAACCACACAAGACAATGCTTTTCATATCCGAGTCCAGAAGGGAACTTGCTTATGTTGCTTCTGCCAAGGCTTGTGCAGTGTCTGATGGTACTAATGAATAGTTCGTCTACAGAGCAGGGAGGGAGTGACCTGGACGTTAAGCTCACTGAAATCCATGGATGTATCGTTGAGCTCGAAGACTGCAGAAGAGACACAGACCAAAACCTTCAAACCTAGATGCTCCATTTGGCTCTGGCGCAGCTACGAGAGGCAGCTTCTCCCTTCAGTCTCTCTTTGACTCCTGTATCTCCCCAACAGTTTGCTCTTCCTTAGTCACCACAGCAGTGGTCATTAGTGTCTTTTTCTGGCAAATATATGGCAATGGTGTTAATGAGACACAAGACAACAATCTCATAAAACCGGTAGGCCTGTTTAAGAAAACAACACACGTTCATGCTTATACATCCCAGGTTGCAGAAATGATGCTTACTCCGTGAGAAACATTAGTAACGAGACAGAGAATAAGTAGAAGGAGGCAGAAATTGTAATAAGACATTCTGAACACGGTTTCAGTCACAACATTCAGAATGAGAACTTGGTAGTTAAGCTAGCTCTAGTCAAGAGCTACTGCCATCTCAAAGAAAACTCTACAGTCACTCAGATCATAGAGGAATATTCACAAATGATTTCTACATACGTTGCTTTTGGTTACATTAGTTTTTGCATGCAAGTAGAATACACTTCTATAGGAGTAAAGGGTATTGCTACACATTTTTTTTTTTTTGTTTCTTTAGAAATGTATCTTGAGTGATGTTCTTATGAAAATCTGGATCTTAAATTTCAGTGTAATGTTTCCAAAATTTTGCTGAAATGCGTTTTGTTAAAATATGCCAGCACTGGATTCTTTGTTTGAACAACTCTGTCTGTTTGTTTGTTTGTTTCTGTGAGATGACAACCAAAGAAAAAGATGTAGCTTCATATTTTCTTATTGCAGGTTATTCGCCTATAAGGACAACAGATTACCAATGGAGCCATCAAAAGAATATCTGTTTGAATACAAAGGGTTTTATTTTGGTGTAAATACTTCACCTGAGTACGTAGCTTCCCTAGAGGATTTTGAAATCAAAGATAGCGACATATTTCTAACTACTTACCCCAAATCAGGTAAGAATGGAATTCTTTCTAGAGGAGGGAAAAATCTGCCTTTATTCAGCTATCGAACTGCACAAGTACCTAGGGTTGATAGCTTTGCTTCTAGACCTAGATCGTCTCTGAGTATTTGCAGTGTAGCATTAAGCACAAACCCTGCACTGCCATGGTCTGAACAGCCAAAGAAAAGGTTCCTGCTCGTGTCCAGCCAAATTGGTTTAACTCGTTCCTGCTCGTGTCCAGCCAAATTGGTTTAACTCGTTCGTGGACTCAGGCTTGTAGGTGTACTCAGAGCAAGCTACACGCAAACCAAACTGACCTCCTGTGCCTCACAAAGCACATAAATAGTTGTGGTAGGGCTGGGTGCATGAGTGTTGGAGATGATTGTGGTATATCTGGCATGATTTGTGGGCTCACATGGAAGGTGGGTTGGGGGTTGCAGCATCCAAATTACAGCCAAGCAGGAGACCAGAGCAAATGTGAGTCCATGATATATACCTCCTTTCAAGGATGATGAAGTACTATTTATCTACATAGCAATACAGGACACTAGTGTGATGAATCCTGCATTCCTATTTCTGAAGAAAATGCAACTGTGCAACCACCTGGTTTCAGTTTCATCTCACATGAAATCTAAAGCCTTGATATGCTCTAAAACTGGTCTACCCATTTTTCAAGACTCCATTTCTTTAGTGATTAGTAATTAATGACTTGATGATGCATTAAGCAGTGATTTATGACTAAAGCCTCGACATCTCTGGTACCAATCTGCGCTTGTACTTTCAAGGCCTCTGCTGTCCTCCTCTGTCTGTCCTCTTGGATACCTCTGCCATTTTCCTTTGGTTGTCTTCACCAGCCTTCGAGATGCAGCCTTCAGATAACATAACCAGTGTTTTGTTAGCATACGTCCTTTCCCTAGGGTCACTGAACATCTTTCTGGAATTCACTATTCCCTCAGGTATTCAGTGAAACAGCTGAGGCAGAAAGACATTCTTGAGTGAAGCCCAGGAGGAGTGGCAGGGAGCGCCAGGTGTGGTTGTGGTGAAGGCAGATGTGATACGAGAAGCCTGTGGAGGGGTCGTGGGCGACAGAGCAAGGGGTCAGGGAGCGCAGGCAATGCTAGCTCGTCGTCAGACAGCACCGGGGTGAGCTGCCTAAGTGAGGCAGAGAGGGAGGATGAGAAGGCAGTGTTTAAGGGGTAAAGATATTACGGCGCTGAGATGAGCACATCTTTGGAAGTAGGAGTTTCGTCTTGCAAATTGATGGGCTACCCTGGGACAGGAAGGACTTGGAAAATGATTTTGAGTTATGAATTGCACAGAATCGTTCACACCTTTTCCTCTACCATGCACCACCATCCTCTTTCTTCCCCAGCAGTTATCAAACTAAGATACCCTCCAATCCTTCTGTTGTATCTCTACCACTGTGCAGAAAAATTGTCCAAGTTGATTACACTAAGCAGGGCAAGACAGTCAGCAGAGCTGTGAAATCACTGGGTATTGTGCCTCTGAATACCTAGGGCTCCTTCTTTTTCTTGCCTGGTGACTTGAAATCTACAACACGCATACACTCTAATCTCCAGAACAAAGACCATCCTTCTCAGGTGAGGTCTTCGCAACACGGCTTCAGTTTCACATGCCTTCTTTTCTCTGGGTTGTTCAGGGTATCCTTAGGCAGTAATTCAATGCTCTTCTGCATTGATTTGAATTCTCTCAAGTGTGGCCCACAGAGATGCAGCAATTCTTGTTGCCACAAGAGAGCGAGGACAGACATAATTTTTGTGGAAGTTGAGTATACTGAGTGAAGGAACTGAAGGTTTAGTTACTGGCCGTGGCTTTTCTGCAGGGACAAAACAAAAATATGCTTCCCTTCTGCACTCAGCAGTCACAAGGTAAGGTTTGCTCTCTTCAGTATGTGAGGTTGTATTTATCTTCACAAAGTGAAACTCATTGCAGCTGTGCAGAGGCTCTGTTTACGACAATATACTACCTTTAATTCTAAAAAAAACCTCAAGCAACGTTCAAATAAAAAGGTTTCCTTCTCAGGAACTGTGTGGACTCAGAACATTTTGAGCTTAATAATTCATGAAGGCCACCGTAATGGAACAGAAAATATGGAGACCATGGACAGAATCCCATGGCTGGAATATAATATAAAAAATAAGGATTATGCAGATCTTCCTTTGCCTCGTGTTTTTGCCACCCACCTGCCTTACTACTTAGTTCCAAGAGACCTGAGAAACAAAAGAGCACGTGTAAGTGATGTTTTTTTTTCCAATTTCCTTAAAACCAGTCATGCCAATTTGCCTTGGTGAATTGCTCTAAATCCTAACTTTTTCCTCTTTCAGCTCACCATGTCTCCGTAGAAATATCACTTGCTTTGTATATGTGGGGAGCTCATTTCTTCTGTTTCCTTTTGCCAAATCTCTCAGCCCCAGCACTACTAGAGAGAGGGGTGGTGCATCTCAGGAGCATCTGCTAGGGTCAAAGGCTTGCACTGATCTTCCCCTTGTGAAAATGTCTGATTCCAGAGAAGTTATAAGTCTGAAAAAAAGTCTCCCACACTGAAAATATGAGTATTACAGTACTAGTAGTACAGTTTATTGAGTTTTCCTGCAATGCATTTAGGAATCTTTGTTTTAAATGCTTTGGAAGTAATCCGTTTGGTTTTGCTAAAGATAATCAGATGAATCTTCAATTAAGCAGGAATCAAAAGTAATTTTACCCAGTATAGAAAGGCTATCCGAAAGCATGATTCTTCTGTCTCTCCCTGCTAACGTTGTAGCCTCGTAAAGGCGACGTGCCAGATTCTATTTTCTCTCCCTAATTATCCAGTAAGTGCTAAGGAGCAGAAACTCAGCAGAAGCTGGCACATGCTGCCAGTTGAGAGGCAGGAGGCTGCCCGCTTTGCTGGTGGTGCCCAGTCTGTGCCTGAGGCAGCAGCTCTCGTGTGGTCAAGAGTCAGCAGGAGCCAAAATAATCCTGGCCCATTCCTTTTACATGCCATTCCAAAACTGCCTGCGTGCTGCCTCTGGCACCAGCACCGCAGGCCAGAACTTCAGGTCTCAGAGTACTGATGCTGTCAGCACCACCAAAGCTGGCATTTACAAGAAACTCTTCTTCATTTCATCACGACTGTGATGAAAAATACACAGAAAAGTGAAGCTGAATCAACCAAATGATTTTCTAGTGTTGTTATTGCAGCCTGCCTGCCTTGCGCAAGTGACCAGCATCAATGAAGCCTGTAACGCTGATCCCATGAACAGAGTTAGCCGCAGGCACTGCATGACTGCAACTACAGAAATACCACCACCTATACACAAATTGACAGCACTACGTTATCCAGAATTTCCCTAACGTGATTGTCACCTTCAAACTGTTGTCACACATTTGTAGTGGGACCTGTAGGGAAAACTGCACTGATGGTCACGGTAATGGAGTCCTTTAATCTCTCTGAGACTAGTCTCCTTATTGTTTTGCAGGTTATTTATGTTTCCAGGAACCCTAAGGATGTTATGGTTTCTTACTATTACTTCTCCAAATACATGTCCACACTAGAGGAAGTCCCAGATTTTAACCTTTTCATGGAGAGATTTTTAGCTGGCAAAGGTAGGGTATTTCTTTTACTAAAGGAGCCCAAATCCTACTCCATGACCTCAGATTGAATAGAGATTATTTGTATCAATAAGTACCAATTATCAGAATCCCCAGCTATGCTGTAACCTGAATTCAAAGCTGCAGAGGCTGTCTGAGCTTGACACCATCTTCTGATGAAAGCTGGTCCAAAGGGAGTAGCATAGTCATGGCTTTGCTGCTCCCCAACAACATGCAAGCTGTTTATTTTACCTGCATTGGATGCTGATTGAGAATACAACCATTATGACTGAAAATCCATTAACACTTTCTGCACTTGGTTGGTGAAGATGAACCCATAAGAATAGACACTGTACAGCAAAAATAGAGAAGTAGTTTTTTGCTGCTGCCAGTATGGGTTCCGATTACTAGAAACAAAAGGGGAGTTGCCTTATAGAATTGGATTGGAAGGGACCTTGAAGATCATCCAGTTCCAAGCCCCCTGCCGTGGACAGGGACACTTCCCACCAGACCAGGCTGCTCAAAGCCCCATCCAGCCTGGCCTTGAACACTTCCAGGGATGGGGCATCCACAAAGTCTCTGGACAACCTATTCCAGTGCCTCACCACCCTCACAGTAAAGAACTTCTTCCTAAATATCTAATCTAAATCTCTCCTCTTTCAGTTTAAAACCATTACCCCTCGTCCTATCGCTCCACTCTGTGATACAGTCCCTCCCCATCTCTCCTATAGGCCCCCTTTAGGTTCTGGAAGGCCGCTATAAGGTCTCCTCGGAGCCTCCTCTTCTCCAGGCTGAACCACCCCAACTCTCTCAGCCTGTCCTCATAGCGCAGGTGCTCCAGCCCTCTGATCATCTTCATGGCCCTCCTCTGGACCCGCTCCAACAGGTCCATGTCCTTCTTGTGCTGAGGACTCCAAAGCTGGACACAATACTCCAGCTAGGGTCTCATGACAGCAGAGTAGAGGGGTAGAATCACCTCCCTCAACCTCACATTATCTCACAAAGACTGTGAGCATGCAGCCCTCCAATTGTCAAAAAATATTATTTAAAAAAAAAACTTTTTCAAAGACCTAAATGACTGATAATTTTACTGTTTTACTGCTAGCTGTTAATAGTATTTTTCACTCTTTTTTTTTTTTTCCCCAATAATTTCCCTTGCCAAGTCCTTGGCAGTTCATGGCTGGATCATGTTACAGGCTGGTACAGTCATGCAGAGGATTTCAATATACTCTTCCTTACCTATGAAGAAATGAAAAAGGTGAGATCAATTAGTATCGCTGATTTAAAAATATTCTCTTCCTATATTGAGTGCATTTTCAGACAGCACTTTATAATTACACTTTATATTGGAAAGTGCTGAATCCGTTGTGAAGTAGATTCAAATTAAGACATCTGAGAGGAGTAACTCATTTGTCTCATTGGTTCAAGGCCTTATCAATTATTAGACAATGATTAGGTAAAACGCTTTCCAATATGATAAAAGTTATCCTCACTGCCACCCCAAAAAACCCTTCCTGAAATAGTACAGAACAAGACTTTTGCAAGTATCTTCAACAGGAATGTTGTTCTCTTGAGGACAGTTCCACTAAAGGAAAGAAGTGCTGAAGAGCCAGGGCTTTAAAGTACTGGAGGAGCTCTCAAATTGCTGACCAGAAGTTTCCTGCTTGGTGGCTGCCCATGCCTTTGTGCGCCTCCTCGTTTCTCTGAGGTGGCTGCCCTTCTCCTCACGGGCAAGGCCCAGAGACACCCAGCCACAGCAGCACAGCCCACATCACGTGCCGCTGCACTGGTTCCTCAGGCTTTGGAGCCTGGGCTTGCTCAGGTAGAGTCCCTCGCTAGGACAAGACAACTGACAAGAAGGCCATGGGTTGAGCACCTTCACAGTGACAGGAGCGATTCCAGGGGTGATTTTGCCAGGGCACCGAACGTGAGATGCAAACTGGGTTTGCAGCGTGGGGAGCAGAAGTCAGAATTCCCTGTCTCCAAGGGCACGGTGCTGCAGTGAGCTACAGCGTCACCGCTCTCCAGTATTCAACTGATGCAAGCAAGACAATGCTCACATAAAAGCGACGGTCGGTTTTGCAGCCTAATGTTTGTCCTTTATTAGCCTGTATTCCACTACTGTACGCATTTAGTTCTTTTGCTTCATCCAGACTCTTCAAAGTAACGTTATTGCAGGATCTCAGAAGTGCTGTGCTGAAGATCTGCAACTTCCTAGGCAAGAAGCTGAGTGAAGAGGAAGTGGACAGTGTCGTGAGACAGGCTACATTTGAGAACATGAGAAAAGATCCCAGGGCAAACTATGAGAACCTGCCAGATGACATTGTAGCGAAAGACAAGGGCAGTTTTCTACGGAAAGGTAAAGTGGAAGCACTGCAATGCGACAACTATTTGATCAAACGCTTCTTAGTATGAGATTATTCTAGTATTTCTGCTCTCAGCTGGAACGCCCCATTTTCAGAGGGAGAGTTCAGGTTAGTGGCAAATTAAATTTCTAAGAACACTTTTGTTGCTGTGGCGTCAGTTGATGTTACCATATTTTCCTGATGATTATAAAAGGTAATGTTTTACTGCTTGTAACACAAGTTATAACAGGCCTGTCAGATACAGGAAAAGATTTAAGGGTTGGACCAAGCTAGGGGCAGGATAATACTTTTTTTTTTAACTGTTTCTTACTTTTCAAGGCAAGAGACACCTTAATTGGGTGAGCATAGACCTTCTTGATCAACTACCCTCCAAGCCCATACATGACTGCCCTGGGCTCCTGGGCATTGATAAGATGTCAGAATGCTCCGTGTAGGAGGAAACCTCCAAGGATTAAAGAGTGGAGCACTGACAGAAAAAACAAGAGGTGTTGCTTTTAATGATTTCCTCTTTGATCTCAAAGGAATCAGTAAAACACCAGAACAAATGAGTCGAACAACTTTATGAGCAGTCAGAATTATAGGCCTATGCGGTGTTTTATTCACAGCACCTAGATTTGGAAGCGCGTCCTCAAAAGAGCACACAGAGCCTCACTCGGCAGCCCAGTGACAGGGGGAAGCTGAGGAAGCCAGGAATACTTCCCAAGACTAGCGCTCACTGTTTGCCAAGGGCTTCAGAGAGGTGCACGTTCTGCTTCTCACCTCGCTTTGCTGCTTCTTTCCTCAGGCACTGTTGGAGACTGGAAAAACACCATGACAGTGGCACAGAGTGAAAGGTTTGATCAAGTTCTGAAAGAGAAAATGAAGATCCTGCCCATCAAATTCATCTGGGATATTAATGATGAAATGTAGGCTGGTTTTGAGTTTCATCATCCTTTGGTGTTTATACTGGTCAGACATATCTGAAGTTCTGGAAGAAGAAAATACATATCTGAAGTTTTTGGAAGAAGAAAATACATCCACTTTCAGCTCTGTTATAGAAATAATAACAATGACAACTCAGTCAGCAAAAATTGAATTGTGTGTGGAAGCTACTCAATTCCACCAGTTTCTGTTTGCAATTTTACAAGGTAGTTTAACTAGCTTTCTTAGTAAACTGACTTCATGTTTGCTTTTACTTTCATTGGCTATAATAGTACCAGAGTCGTAGACAACCATGTGAGGATAGATTGGTGTTGATAAAAACTTTCTGAAAAATATCTCACTTTTTCATGAGGCTTCTTTTGGTAGAAACTTCAATGTCCAGACTGGAAGTAAGATTGACCAGCTGTGGTATGGTTATGCTTTAGAATCATAGAATTGCTTATGTCGGAAGGGACCTTTCAGATCATCGAGTCCAACCATCTACCTAACTCTGACAAAAACCATCACTAAACCATGTTGCTAAGCAACACTTGTACCCCTCTTCTAAATACCTCCAGGGACGACAATTCCACAACTTCCCTGGGCAGCCTGTTCCAGTGCTTGATAACCCTTTCTGTGAATAATTTTTCCTAATATCCAATCTAAACCTCCCCTGGTGCAACTTGAGGCCGTTTCCTCTTGTCCTATTGCTTGTCACTTGGGAGAAGAGACCGACCCCCACCTCTCTACAACCTCCTTCCAGGTAGTTGTAGAGAGCGATAAGGTCTCCCTTCTCCTTTTCTCCAGGCCAAACAACCCCAGCTCCCTCAGCCACTCCTCACCAGCTTTGTTGCCCTTCTCTGGACCCGCTCCAGAATCTCAATGTCTTTCCTGTAGTGAGGGGCCCAACACTGGACACAGTACTCAAGGGGGGGCCTCACCAGTGCTGAGCACAGGGGGACGATCACTGTTGGCCTTCTTGGCCACCTGGGCAAGATGATACCTCGCCTTTGATATGCTTGAGTTTCTGTTTCCTTCGTAAACACTGATACTCAACCGTTTGCTATTAAAGTGACCTTTATGTTGCATTATCTGGTGTGCCTATTGACTGAAACACTTCATTGCATTGTCCGTTATGGTTCTTGAGGTCATGCCTGACAACTTGACAATATTTCAAGGAATTTTCAATTACTTGAGAAAAAGCACAAGCCATAGTCATAGCAGTTTTTAGGTGAACGTCCACTCTAACATACCTGATGATCTGTTAGACCTACTGATGTAAAAACCGACCAGCCATCCATGACTATGTTCTTCCTCATATATTCGTTGACTCACTATCATGGTTTAACCTGGCCATGATTCAGCTCCACACAGCGCTTGCCCAGGGGCTTCCCCTGAGAAGATAAGTACAGAGACATACTTCAAGATGTTTTTCTACCAGTAAGTCAAAAAATAGTTGCAATCCAACAACTCCACTCCTGACACGTATCTGGTCTGCGATATATTCACCTTTGTAGACAGTAATGCCTTTTATGTTGCTTACAAAGGGAAGTCCAACTCTCACATATTTCTCAACTCTATTAATTGAAACTACTCACAAACTAGAGCTGTAGTGCCTCCTCTCCCCATGTACGCACTGTTAAGTCTCTGACGCATCTCTAGCATTTTCCCCCCCGCCTCCAACAGTCTTCTGTCCCTCTCAGCACAGCCTCAGGCAGGAGGGCAGAGGGAAAGGACATGATCTGAGGAGGAACATTTTGTTCTTTTTTTCAGACACCAACCACACTTCCCTGGCGGGGAAGGCAAGTTTTGGACCTTTATCCCGGCTTCCTGCTATGACGTCTACATGATCAAGCTATGGTGACTGCTTTTGGTTGCTATTAAACCAGTGTCCCACCAAGCAGCCACAGCAGGATATAACTTCTAATTTCAAAAACATTTCAAATAATCATTTTGATTTGAACAAGAGCATCTAACCTTTGCTTTCTCATAAAACGTTTCAAAATTGTAAAATCCTTCCAGTTCACATAATGGCTTTTCTTTCTTTATTTTCATCGCATGCTCCAAGGGACCAGCTCGCTGTTCTCATTTTCAATTCACCCCTCTCAGCCTTCTGATGCATTTTACCTGCTTTTTCCTGGACAGAGTTACTTCATGCACAGCGTGCTGTTAGCTGCTATTAGGCACAGGTGATGTCATACAATTAGCCTACAAGAAGAACGTTTCCATGTCCTTCAATGGTACAGCCAGACCATCTTTCCTTCTGGATCTTTACATTCCTGACACCAAGAAAATAAGTTACAAAAAAACCCCAAAGAACAACCTTACGTGACTTATGTAACCTCTGCATCCCCTAACCTCTGTGAACTTCCCCCAAGGGCACCAGTGACCTTTTTCACCTTTACATATTTACCAGTGAAAAGGTAAAACTAGTTCAAAGTCAGAAGCCTAACACAGGCCTTTTGCTGAATTTGCCCTAAGTACAAACAGAACAGGTCCTGATTACAAGTAGCACTTTGATCTTTACTCTTTTCCCAATGACAGGAAGTCCCAGCAGAGTAATAAAAGCCACCTAAACTCCACACGACGCTGTACGCCACAGCCCAGTGGTATCAGCTCACGGTATCAGATCCAGATTTCATGAACGTGCAGCGCAGTGGAAAAATCGGGTTAATGGCGATACATGCAATGATGTTGAAGAATTGAACCTGAAAAGCCTCTCTTCTCCTACTCCGAGCCAAGTTATAAGGCACTTAAGGACTAATTAAAAAAAAGTAATAGTATTTCAGGCCCTGTCAGATTTTGCAGCATGAGAGAAAGGACTCGCACGACAGCTCCTTCTCTCAGGATCTAGGGTATGAACATCTTGGATCCAGCTACTGTCTTCGGTCTGCTCCAACAAGCTTTGAATTTATTTCAGCAACCACAGTTTAAAACCTGGAGGTCGCCTGATGGTTTTAAGTCTCCTAGGAGAAAGACTGAAGTTGATTCTCCCCACAGGAATTGTACTTCAAGCTCCTCACTTCTGGCCAAAATACACTGACCCTGACCTATTAGAAAAAGGATAAAAACAGGGGGAAAAAAGTTAAAAAAA
>VYZM01013130.1:21261-32992 GCA_013398915.1 Dromas ardeola | reverse complement strand
GGGTTTTTTTTTGCTTTAAAGCAGATCACATTGCATTCATAAGTTGGATAGGCTTTGCAGCATGCCCAAGATTGTACTCCTACAGCAGCACCATCCTCTGAATTTTAACAAAGCTCGGACACCAACTCTTCAAAACTTTTGATCATCAAATGATCAAAACTAAATTAGCTCCGGTAATAGTGCAGTGTTGCAACTCATAATGATCTCCCTGTGTGCTTTGGAGTGTACGCTTTGGACTTAGAGAGTTAAAACACAGATATCAGGAAGGTTGTCAGCACTATGATTTTGAATTACTAGAATTCCATCAAAGTTTATCTATGGAATTTTGTTAGATTAATATGAATTAGACTTCAATCTAATCCAAAGTGCCTAAGTAAAATTTAAACATCTCACCTAAACTTCTACCACCAAAAAAACCTTATCTCAGTCCATTCCAGCAAACTAAAACATGCAAACATAGATGAGCTTACTTGCTGTCAAACTCCCTTTTATTTCACAGGTGGTAATTGTGAACAAAGCTAAACAAATACGAAGTTCAGACTGAGTCACTGAAACTGGTTCCAAACACTTAGAGGAACCGACTTTACACCAGTTTTTTTGTCACTTCAACCCTTATTATTTCCTCTGCTTCGAAAAAGAAGATGTTAACAGTGGAAACACATTTTTACATTTTAAGTTGTTTGACATCCTTTTAGCATTTTTAAGCTACACATCCTCTGCATGAAAAACAATAAATAGGTTAGTGTGAATGCAGACTAAAGTGTCAATGATCTAGAAATACCATTAACAAGAAACTGTTTTTCATCTGTAGATGATTCTTATCAATGACCCACCTGGAAAATTTTCTCACATTACCACATTTTGCAGAGACTACATCGCATTTTTGGATTCAGTCCAGATCTAAAGAGAACTAATTAATTCCTTTTATGAAAAAATGCCATTATTACACAGACATAGCTGAAAAAGGAAAGAAGCCTTAGGAGTTGAAAGTTTTTTTATGCAGCTTAATTGAGACATACCAGAAGTAAATGAAGTTCAGTGATTAAGAGCATTTTAAAGCACCCTAGCAATTCCACAGGAGACTGGATGTAGTCTCTTATGAAGCTTCCAGTCCAACCATAGCTTTGGAAAAGCCAGATCTAATATCACATTAGCTCACCTTATTTTAATGTATTTGGTAACTCTGCTGGAACACAAATCCTGCTTATTGCTTTGAAACACACAACATTATCATTGAAACCTAGCTGCTTGAACTACAGTTCTTAGTAGCCAAAATTAAAGAGAGCAAATAGAGGGCAGTAGGAACAAAGGCACATGGTTAATTTATAAAAGTATTTACAAGGTACTTGAACATTTATTTCTATCTACTAGAAACTCATTCATCTTGAATACAAAAAGAAAAGACTACTGAAACATGTTAAAGATCATCCCAAAACAGACATTCTCAAGCAATATGAGAATCTTTTACACCATTAAATTATTTCTGGAATTAAACTTCTCAGTTTCAATACAGAATTTCCAAATATTACACGAATAATCAATTTATGAACTTTAAACACTGTGATACTTTAGTGCAATCCTCTTCAAAGGTTGAAGCTAGCACAGTTAAGGCAGTCTACTAACAGTATCTTAAAACTCGGCACACAGTGTTTAATCATTGAGGTGCCTTGTGGTTCTCTGCTTGGAGAGCTGTTTTCTGAAACCTTCACCCATACTGTCATCCTTCTAGCTGATACAGTCTTAAACACAGCATCTTTAAACACCACAGTTCTCACAGTGTTTGGTGGGTTTTTTTGGAGGTGAGAAGGAAGGAGGAGCCTAACCTCAAGCTGTTAGCTCCATAAGCAACTCTGCAGGATGGTTAACATCCAGGAGTTGATATGTAGCTTTACTGTTTGTTGTGCTAACTTTTATGGGCTGCCAACAAGATACTTCTAAAATAACACCCATTACATTGAAACCTATGAGCACTCTATAAATCCTGATACTGTATTTTGTACTCCACTGATAGTGTTTCAACATAAGTCTGTTGCCAAAAGCAAACTAATTTTCCTCGGGTGGATTGTTTTGGGGTTTTTTTTTTTGCCATTGAAGTTCATTGATGCACAAGTTCAAAATGAAAAAAAAAACCCAACCTTTCTGAACAAATCAACCAAACTTTTTAGGAAGACTTAATCTAATTTTTTCCTACAG
This sequence comes from Dromas ardeola, assembly GCA_013398915.1. Classification (NCBI taxonomy): domain Eukaryota; kingdom Metazoa; phylum Chordata; class Aves; order Charadriiformes; family Dromadidae; genus Dromas; species Dromas ardeola. Next base: position 30,799 of record VYZM01013130.1, on the reverse strand, counting down.
ACCTGAAGTAGTCATCTCCATCCCTGGAGACATTCAAGGCCAGGCTTGATGAGGCTCTGAGCAATCTGATCTAGTTAAAGACACCCTTGCGTACTGGGGTTGGACTAGATGACCCTTAGAGGTCCCTTCCAACCCAACACATTCTATGATTTTGAAACTATTTATCCTCAACTATAGCAAAAGATTTTACTCTAGTAGTATGGAAATGGTTTCCATTAAACTTCAATAAGGCTATGCCTTATTAAAAGGTGACTAGTGCTGTATATCAACAGCTGATAGGTTGGGGCACGAGAACCGACCATTACTTGAAGTGTTATAAAATTCCACAGAAAGAAGAAAAAATAATAATAATAAAAAAAATAACTGCATAGTATGTGATCCCTTTTATTCACCAAAGCTGCCCATGGATATCCTAGGTGGAAGACAGCAGAACCGCTGTTCAGCCTTCAGATGCATTCAGCTCTTGCTATAACATCTTTCCATCTTGCTTGTTGTCGTATCTCTTCAAAGGAGAGTTACAGAAATGGAAAGGAAAAAAATAAGAGAAAATAGAATAGCATTTTCAGACATCAATATTCCTCAAATTTTTCATTTCAAATATTGAAGTAAATTTATTTATGATGAAAGTCATCAGAAGACCATTCTCCTGGATTTAAAATATTTTGGTTTTTTCTTTGGAAAAAAAAAAAAGAAAAAAGGAAAAAAAGAAAAAAGAAAACTGATACACATTACTAAAACCACAGATGCTGTGGCTTTCCCGCCTGCCCCTCTCTCTCCTTACATATGTCCATACCGATGACAGAGTCAGTTCAAAAAAGTCTAATCACTATCTAAATTAACAGGGTTGTAGTCAGGGTCATCCTCTTCATCTTCCAACTCTAAATCGTCCATTTCTTGGAACAAAGATTCATCAACCTCCACGCTGTTTCCAGCTGCAAAGAACAGAAAAATAATTTATCTTCATGCAAAGTAGGAAAATAGTACCTGAAAACAAAATACACAACAGTTTTTCATATTCATTCTTCAATATAGGCAGCTGTTAACTTACTTGGCTTTTTATAGATCAAATAGATATGAAAGAGAAAACGCCACATTTTACCTTTTTACAGCTAAAGTGAAGCTTTTTTCCCCTCATACCAAAACCCAGTAAAGAGAAATGTCACGCAGGACCTCGGATTCCATTGTGAGAGTGAAGTTAACATTTATAGTTCCCAGGAAGAGAGATTCTTTCTCCCAGGTACTGTCTAAATAGGAGCTCAGGACAACACAGCTGGAATAGTTACAACTGTCACAGCCACAGAAATATGTAGGGTTTATAAAAAACACCCTTACACACAATTGTATATGCCTATGTACAAACATTTGCTTTCAGATTTAGATTTTAAAAGCAAGATGAAGCTTTGCATGCTTTCACATTTTCTTCTGAAAGAGATGATGCTGAGCTAAGGACAAAACTTGAGGACTACTGCTATTTTATTTGAGTGTATCAATAGCGACATCTTCCGGCCACTGAGCAAGGTTCAGTTCTTTCAATGGCTTTGAAAGAGCCTTTATAACCATTTCCATCTAAAAGATAACGCCAATATCCTGTTTAAGCTGTGAAAATTAGTATTACTTATTACACGGTATTGTAATATTAAATTGAAGTTGCATTTATGACAGAATGCAAACAGCAATAAGGACAGGAGATTTTAATCAGCAACAGCATTAAAAGTTAATACATTAATCCCAAATCGTTTGGGCACAGAGCCCAAATTAAGAGGTCTGGCCGTCTCAAGAGAGTAACAAATGTTCCATCAACAACCCATCTTCCCTTCAGGCATTTTGGAGGAAGACAAGGTTAAATTACGCCCTCTAACTAAAAGAAACACAACTTTCCCATTACTGCTCTTTCAGGTTTGTACTCACTGATGTTCATAAACAACTTTTTTTAAGTTCTAACTTGTACCTTTATTTGATTTATCTCCAACAGATTTTTCAAGTTTAACGTCTTTTGGCACACACTTGCAAAATTTTCAGCTTGCACCAGGCCAGATATTTTCAGTAAGGTAACAGAAAAATCTGCACAAAACTGTGAGGAAGAACTGGGTTGCACAGAGGCAAATAGCATTTAATTTGACCTGCAACATGTTTACTATTGGTGTTGAGGTCCAGAGAGAAGGAGACAGAACTTCAAGATCTGTGCCTGAAATTGGAGGTAAGAAAGAAGGCTGGCTATTGGAAAAAAAGAAAAAGCAGGGTTTGGTTGTGGATTTTTTTGTTTTGTTTTTGCTTTGCTTGTTTTTTGTTTTGCTTCCAGTCCAAATACTTCTCTTGCTTCCATTCAAGTAAGATCAACTCAAACTCAAAACCGCAAATAAAAACGCTTTATTATCTTGAAAATGTTCTGTTTGGTTTTGAAAGAAGTTTAAATCACTTCTGTTCAATCTGCAAAACAGTACCTCTTAGAAAGTTCTTCCGACGTACAGGTGATACTGAGGGGTAAGATGTTAAGTCAGAAATATAATACAGATTTTTCTTAGGAATTATGACCTATTTTAAGCCACTGTCTTTCAGTTGTAGAAACAAGCAGAAACTTACCTTCCTCCAGGAACTGGATGTCAGAGGTGTCAAGGTTGTGATCCATTTCAAACAGTTGTTTACCTAGAAATAAAATAAAAAAAAAAATTACATAAACTAGTAGAATTCTGAAATAACTATCAACCTAAGGCAACAATAGTTTGCACATGTATTTTAGGCTTTTCAAATTAACCAATTTGAGCTTTTCTTTTTTTTTTAGCTGCTCATTTCTAGAAGTTCCCCATTCTGATTTTTTGACTATTCATCCAGGATTCTTCCACACCAACAGGCTTCCTCCTCTTACATGTGAAATGGGACACTGTTTCTTATAGTCACTTTAATTTTACTAAGGCTTCAATAATCAAGAGTGGGAAAATTTACATCATACTGCCCCACAGCCTTTGCTCAGTCATTATTGCTTTAGTCCTTATCTTGCATTCCACAAGAAATCCTCGCTGGGAACCGGAAAGGAAATTAGCTGCCTCCTCCACCTTTTTCCATATATCCTCCCCATTCGAAAAGCAACTTGGATCTGCACACAAATCACCAACTCCTGCACACACATATCCATGAAGGAAATATAACACAAGGCAAAGTGAAGCTTTTCTAATTGGGAGGTAGGGGAAGACAAGCTCAGGACTCTTTCCACATAAAGTACCCATGTTCTATCTACATTTGCATTGCTTATGCAAGCTTCCACCAACATGAGCGCCTGGTGTTCGTGGCAAAACATTTGAAGACACCGTTTACTTCTACTGGGGTTACACTTATGACATCTGAGAACAAGCCAGTTTTTAGTTTTGTAAAGGGGAGCTTCTATAAACTAGACTTACATAGAGAAAGACAGACACAGCATGCTAACAATAATTTTAAGAACAGGAAAACTAGAAGAAGCCTGATTTCTAACATGTCATCTTTGCAGATTCCAAAAAGCATTCCCTTCAGAGGGGAATCGTGTGTGTCCTCTGCCCTATACAGCTTTTCATGAAACTTACTACCATTAAAATTTACATCTCTCTGTCAATTTTCATCAAAACTAGCCAGAAGTTTCAAAGGCCTTCAGAATTGAGAAGAGAAGAAAAGATAACAGTGATACAGCACAATCCCATTGGTTATGCTTTCTCAAGTAATCAGGTCAAAAGTATATCTAACAACAGAAGAGAACCAGTCCAAAACTAAGCCATGGACAGTGTAGAGGAGGATGACAAAGATTTAATTCTTACCTACATAAGGTAAAAATTCTCATACGACTTCTCAAAAGAAAAGTAATTTTCTCCATATTTTGCCCACTGGATACAGAGTTTGCTTTCTGCTGGTCAAACTGTGATCTACAAAACAGAGCCCAAGACCACTGCTATGACAAGCTTTTCTCCAAAAATATCAGGGCATTCTCACTAGTCATCATAAGCTTGTCATACGCAGCAGCCAGTCTCTGTATTCCTTCAGTCCAGCAACCGCATCCCGAACTCCTACATGTGCTTGAGTAACCTGAAGTCATGGTACAATCCAGTGCAATAATGGCCAAATCAATAAACTGCCTGATGTAGATTCTTTCTGTTGCTTAACAAACCACAGCTGTTTCTGCCAGAACAATGCTTGTCAGCAGCAGCTCCAAGTGGCCTACTGTCTGGCACAAAACTGGAGAATCTTAAACACACAGTTTTGGAACCTTAACGGTTTCAGCAGAAATCTCAAATCTATTAGCTCTGTATTTAGTCCAACATCAGCAATCAGAAAGACTTCATGAGACATGAAGGACAATAACCAAATACCGCATTAAGAGTTTATTTACTATCACTACCTTTCAGTGTAAAAATTACTTTTATGCTTGTCATTATAATCGGGTAACATTGTAAAAACTTCAGGACCAGTTTTAAATCATACCGCTTAATTTATTTTTGCCCGCTTGTTCTTCTTCTTTCATTTTTTTCCTTTTTATTTCTAGGAGTTCTGCATCAAACTTCGCTTTCCAATTTAGGAAATTCTCAATGGTAACTGGAGTGCCATGAAAACGTTGCTGAAAGAACAGAAAACAAGGCTGCAAACACAACTGGCAAAGCTATGAGTGAAGATGAGCATTCTCTGAATTATTTAAATTACAACATTCCAGAAGCACTGTTTGCTGTGAAGTACTCCAAGAAATTAATCCTAGCCCTGAGAATATACAAATAACACTTTCTTACTGTTTTTTTGCCATGGGACTCTCCCTTCAGAGAGCCATACCAAGGTGGAAATTCATATGGAAAACCCCTGCATACTACTTTTGGACCTACAGTGCAATAGTTAGCAACACACCACTAATACAAGTTATCTGTAAGTAGGCAGCACTTCTTATCAACTCCTAAGTGCAATCTACACTGAAATATTTCCCATTGAAATACATTAACCCTTCTATCTTGTTGAGACAGAAAAAATAATTTTTTTTCCCAGCTATTTTTCTGCCATTTTCAGAAATACTGAACCTGCCAAGTCCCATCACCCTCTAGCTATTTCTGAGGAAAAGTGAAGACCCAGTGTTTACACTTTTCACTGCACACTCCACAAATGGAAAAACTATTCCACAGTGGCTGATTGAAAGGACACGTGCAGGAAGAACAATGCAGGTCTTGAAGACTGGCCTCACTGCTTCCACCCTACCCACTCAGTCTATGAAGGAAGACGGACTTTCTCAGAACATGCAGCCCATGTGTAGCATGCCATATTCTAGCCCCTTTTGCTCCCCATCGCCTCTTGCCTCTTCAAACAAGAAACTGGCTATAACAACTTAGATTTTATTTCAGAAAAATCCCTGCCCCTCCCTTAGGGAGTAATGCTAGACGGGATGGTGAACTTGCAATACGTCTCCAGAGAGACTGCTTTAGAAAATGAGGGGAAAAAAATAAAATTACTTAAGTGCTTTAAAGAATCTTCTAGTCCTTAAATTTTAATTATATCAACTTTGGGATAGATGTTCCTCTCCCAGTGCAACCGAGAATTGCTCCTGCATCAACCCCACACATTTAAAAAAGCGGGAAATTTTTAGTTGAAAATATTATTTTACATACTTTCTCTTCTTCTTCTGCTTCTCTTTCTTTCTGTTTCTTTTCTTCTTCTCTTCGTGTTTTTATTTGATCCACGATTTCATTTAATTTCTCCTGTACTGCTGAGACTAGAGTGAAGATCATTACCATTCCTAAATTTTCTTCTGCCTACAACAAAAGAAGGCAACCTCAAACAGAGGGAGAACTGCAAGCCTTCAGCAACTGAATGCATAAACATGTTTTAAAAGCATTATGTGCAAATGCAGATTAACACAGCCAAAGCACTCTGCACCAGTCTCAAAAGCTCACTGTAAAATTCAAGCCAACTAGCCGGTTACTCCAGCTAAATGGTTGTGCAGCAAACACCAATGATATCTGTCTTCAGGTTTTCAACATATTATAGACATCAAAAAGGCATTTTCATGAATAAAACAAAACCTTTAGTAGGAACACGACTCCCAAGATTTGAGTGTCATAAATCTTAAGAGACAACAGTCACTCAGAACCTCTTTCTCCTGAAATGGCTTATTCCTTAATCTCATTACACTCCCCTTTGAAGTGGGACAGCTTCCCAGGAAAACCAAAAAACATCAGTTGATGGAAGGAAGGTTCTATGAAGTAAACTGAAAAGAAAGAATGTCTACTGAACATATTATAGCAATTTTAAGACAGGGAGGACTTGTCCAGAATTCCTGAAATCAAAGAAGTGTTTCCTTCTCATTCTTTTACAATGCACTCTCACTGATCCCAAAGGCTGAAGAGATACTCCACCTCCCCCTACAAATAGTTGTGTTACTGAAAAGAATCAATGTAGCATTTTTTAATCTTTCCTAGTAAAATTGAAGTGACTTATTTCCACAAATACTACATACGAGTTAAACAAATTCACCTTAAGTTGGAGGGGAAGCCCTATAGCACTTCCATTTCTTTACTGTATCTTTGCACACTGAACTAGCCCTGTATTTTACCTCATTAACATAATTTACCTCAATAATGTCATTTACCAAACTCAAATCTCAAAGTTAGCCTCTACTGTATGGAATGTATTTCAAATCAGTAGCACATACCTCAGAAAACAACTGACTTGGGAGAGAAATTCTGGCTAAAACGTGAAGCGATACCAAGCTGATTTATTTCATTTTCCTTACCTGTTGTTCTAGTAGCTTTATTATGTCCGTGACATCATTATCGTCAAGATTCTCCTGTGAGACAATTTCATAAAGTGGAGTTTCATCAGGATATTTTTCTCTATAGGTGAATTTAAGGGTTGTTTGGACAGCTACAAGATAAAAACCACATATTCTTATGGTGATAACTTTATAAAACTTTAATTGTATACTTTTTGATTGCATTAGTAGCCTAAACGTTTTAAAATATAAAAAAAAAACTTGTCTCAAAGAACAGTCATCTTACACAGATGGTAAAACTACATGAACAGATTTAAATATAATGCAAGAGTTCTGAAAAATTAAGACAATGCAGTTTACCCTTACAGAAACTATCATGGGCTATTAATGTCTGAAAGGTCTTTAGAAAGACTGGAAAACCTTCTGTGGTATGGTGGGTACTAGTGCAGTAATCTCTTTTCCCTCATATCCCACTTAAGGCTGGAGAAAACGAGGAAGAGCCCCAACAACAGATCCAGAGAGAATCTCAGCATACCAATGCGTTAAATTCTGTGTGCCTGTCCGGAGTATCAACCTCTGTGCTGGGTACCAGGGCTCCACATAAATCATATGCAAAGGACAAAATGTCCAGTAAAAGTTAATAAGCAGAAAACCACCTAAGGAGAACGCACTCCACCTGAAGCCATCCAGAGCTAGGATAACATGGAAAACAAGGCAAAAATTAATCAAGTTCCCTTCACGCATCCTGCCAGAATACCAGGGAGAAGCCTTCCTTCTGTTCCTCACGGCTCATAGTTCTGGCAGCCCACCAGTCTCTTCAACACAGACACCTGCTCAGAGCAGGACTTGCTCCTTTAAAAGCAAAGGAGAAGGCAGCAGTTTCTTCCTTCTGATACAGTAACCCAGAAGAGCGGCTCTCAAACTTACTTGAAGCAAGACTTTCTTACAGCAAGCCCGTTCAACCACCGATAACCAAAAAATACAAAGGGACTTGGGACCCACAGCTCTTTGTTCTGCAATGTTCCTTAAGGGCTGCATATTCACAATACAGAGATTCAAATCTCCCATGTGGCTGGTATACATACAGTTGCTAGAAAAAAAACACACCTCACAACGTGGCTGTAAGCTACGACATGGATGATGACAATCCATTCTTTTTGAAGCTACGCTGCAGAGCACTTGAGATTCAGCATGTCAGAAAGTAGCCACAGTGAGAGAGCGCAACATTTCTATAAACTAAATACAGATCACCAGAATCCTTGAGCTACGTTTTCTGAGGAATGTTTACTGGATCAGGCTCCTCAGAGGACTTAAGTGGAAGCATACCTAGTTGTTAGCGATAGAATTAGGCTAACGCAAAAACTCCTTCTATATATGTTTAAGACGTGATCAGCTTACTTTCATCATTTTCTCCTGCTTCAGATGTCACAGTGATCGTGAAAGTCGTTGGCTTTTCTGACAATACTGTTCAAAGAAATAAAAAGACAAAGAGAGATTCCTTAAAGCAGACAACCACTTCTCCATGTCATTAAAAGTGAACTTCTCAAGGACTAATGATGCAGGGATGCTCTCGATACAGTGCTAAGGACTTTTTTAGCCTATTAATAAAAACCTTCTCAATGAACAGCTACTTTCCATATATGTTTGGATGTTTGGAATGCTCTTTGAATGAGAGCATATAACATCAACAATAGCAAAAAGTTTCTCTTTTGGGAAGTTTTCTCTTTTGAAAGTTTCACTTTTCCAAAAAGTGCAAACCTACCTACCATCAAATGACTCATGTTAGCACACTGAATGCACGTAGAAAGCTCCCAAAGCTAATTTGCTTTATTGTGCTAGGTATGTATGACGAGCATCCAGCGCACTCTTGACCCTGGACTATTTTCACAGCATGTCTGCACCTATTTCTATATTTAGGATAGCTTAACGTAACAAATGCTTCTTAAAACAAGAAAGAAATAGTGCTTTCCTTCAAAAACATACTACCCAAGTAACGTACTAGAATGAAATTGCATGAATGAAGCATCTAGAAGACAGACAAGTGCCTCTAGAGAGATGCGCAAAAGGCAAGCCCTGTGATCTAAAGTTTCACAGACTAGAAACCTCACTGCACAGTTGTGGGTTACAGACCATATCCTCAAATAAAGACTGCGCTATGTCACGGTTATAACCTATGCCTAATCTAGTACATATGCTCTAACAGTATTAATTGAGTTTTGTCTAATTCCTTTTGTACTACTACAGTCTTTTTTCCTCCTTTTGAGCTTAAGAGCATTACGTGAACGAACAATAACTCAGAGTAAGCAACAGAGGCTGCATGAAAGTATATTAATTCTGTATCAGTAATTCAGCATCCCCAGCTACCAGAGATCAATTCATACACCTTTAACATAAAGCTGAAGAGCCTAAAAGATGTTCAGATTAAAGCAATAGGCAAATGTCTTTGCGATGAAGTTGCTGCTGCCAACTTCAGCATACTGTGGGATTTATAAGATACTGTGGGACTTCGGGACGAGTACACACCGTGCTGGCAGGAAAGCGAAAATGCACGGTTTTGGGTTTTTTTTTTTTTTTTTTTTACCATTAAAATTCTTCGGCTACTGAGCACCGCAAATCACCGTGGATCAGCCAGGACGGTAGATACGCTTAATTGTTTGACGGTAACTAGGAATTCCTGGAAATCTGACGAACCAAGCCATCCACCATATGAAAGCTTTAGCGATATAACACGCTGCACCTGGGAATTAAAGCTTGCCTTTAAGCAGCCCACAGCTGGGATACTGGGATGGATGGGCGCCCACGCTGGGCTGCTGTACCGGGGCGTGAAACGCC
>VYZM01013130.1:0-20933 GCA_013398915.1 Dromas ardeola | reverse complement strand
CGCCCGTCCCGATCCGCGCCTGCGCGCTCCTCATCCGCCATCGGCTAGGAATGCCTGGCGCCCCGATCGGCGGTGGATGCCTTTGGACTGAAGAGGGAGGAAGAGCGGGCGGCCATGTTGGTGCGGGAGGGCCAGCGTGAGGCAGAGCGCAGTTGGATGGGGACAAGTAATTAGCCTTAATGATTTTCGGCTGCCTTCGCAAAAAGCGGTCAGCTGCGGTGCCGTCCGGTCACTTAATGCTAGTACTTGCTGCTTGGCGTTCAGCTCTGGGTAGAAAATACTTGCTGTGTTTACCCGCCGGTACCTGACGTAAGAGAAAACCCCCGTCTTCATCATCTACACCAGATCTCTGGCTTCTCCCCCCAGCCTGGAAATAGCCGTGTTGTGAATAGGTGAGGTAGTCAGGCTCTGTTCCCGAGACTCCTGACTTCCCACCTACAGAGGCAGCCTTCAGAGTTACTGTAAAGAGTGCTTTGCTGTCAGGCGATATGCGCTGCTCTGTCAGTCTTCCACTGGAAAATTACAGGGATCAGCAAACCAAAAGGGACCCAAAACTGTTGCTGTTGGGATGGCGCAATGGCGGCAGCTGAATGCCATTTCAGGCTGAAGTTGGAAGTTCATTTGAGGCAGCTGGAAATAATTGGTGGTACAGGTTGGAGTTAAAAAGCACCTGCAAACCTTCCAGGGAAGGTTTGCAGTGACTTCTGAAGTCCCATCTCATAGGGAGCTTCATTATATAAGTGCAGAACAGGATTCATCAAAGTGAGCAATGTTAGGAGCCCCCATACTTGGGTGTTACCTGCAAGGATGGATTTAGGCCTGTTGAGGGTTAAACAACAGTAGACCTTGATAAGTACTTGGTACAGAGTGGTTCTAAGGTGCATCAGTTTCCTGGGCTTAAAGCCAACACTTTTCCCTTAGGTGCATTTTACAAGCTAATAGTTCCCAGAAAAACTTCGGCTGTGGACATAAAGACAATCATTTTCACTTCAAGTGAGCAAACTGCAATTCTAAATTGATTTTGGGTAAGATGACTCAGGTTTTAGCAGGCACAGGTAGATCGTTCAGTACAAACTCATTGATTTTTCTGTAATCATGAATTCGTTTAGAAGCCATGCCTTCACTACTGATGTGTTTCAGGGAGCAGAGGAGTATGCGAGCGGGTGATAGTCTATTTGTATAGTGGTGGGCTGACTTCATAATGACAGATATAGCTAGTACTTCCACTCAGTATTTTAATTTATAAACTATATATAAAAAAAAAGGCAAATAGTAATTGGGACAAAATTGGAAAACATAAAGTTTGATTTAAAAGTTAGTTTAGCAAGAAGTTAAAAGAATTTGACAGCTTTTAACTGCAAATATTGCATCATTTTTATAGTGGTACTGTAAAACAAGGGAAGAAGTAGAAAGAACCCACATAGAATAAACAGCAGCAATTTTTTTTCTCATTTGGATCCAGACATCAACATAGGGGGTTTTTGCCAAAACTTTCAGATACACAAATCAGTTGCATGTATTCCAGGTTACACATAGTGTTCATCTTTCTTACTTAAATTAAAAAAAAAAAACAAACCAAGATTTTTAGAGGTTGTGTTTACTAACAGAGATAGTTTGCTTCCTAAGGAGTGCAAACAAACAGTGCAGTTCTGTTAACTGAAAGTTTAGGATTCAGGTGACATACATATGTGGGAATTTGTAAGAATTTGTTTAGTGATATAAAACGTGCAATCATTCTCCAGTTATTCAGCATGTACATCATTTGCATTTGCTAAAGTGCTTGCTTTTGTTTAGAAGTTTAAATGTTCAAGACCAAACACATTTACCAAGATCTGCAATTTAACTTACATCTGGCACCTGCATTTTCTAGCAAGATGTACTAAATAATTACATTTTTCCACATCAGCGCTCTGGGGTTATTTATTAACAGCAGATGCTATAATCTAGCATATGGCTTTGTAGCACACACACATACATGTGTACATGGCAAGGCAATACAGGAAGCATTAGGAAAAACTATCGTATGCATTTTTTCCCTAGAGTTAAAAACATCTGCACAGGGATTTAGAGAAGAGAAGAGATGGCGTAAGATCACCTCATACCACATTGCATTAACACAAAAACATCGTTAAGCTGCCTTTCACTAAATTCAGTAGGTTTTAATCACAGTAATATTTATGGGCATAGTCGTATGACTAATTTGTGAGTTTTTCACAGGCAAAGCAAACCTTACTGCAGAGAGTGAGATTTGTTTCCCATCCCGATTTGCTGTTTGTACAGCAGGCAAGCACACAAATGACAGAGATGTTGAAGTATATCTAAAAGGAATAGAAGACTAACATTGCTATTGCTTTCAGCCAGAATACTTTTGAATTCAAATTCGCACATGTAAAATGTTTGTTCATGCAGCTGCTACATGTTGCACCCTCCATCCTGTGCCAGTCAGTGGGCACGTTATCTCCTTAGCAGAACTGAAAGTTCTCTCATCACCCTATCTAGACTTAGCCTTTTTTGGTGAAGTTTCCCTGTATGTCTCTTCTGCACTGCTGTAGCCACAGATTTAGCTTGTAGTTAGCTCAGTGTATTTTATTCACATAATACAAGAAAGATATAGAAGAGGAAAAACAAGGCATTTCTGCTAGTGGCCACCAAGAGAAAGCTGGACACCTGTGTTTGCTCTGCACAGAATAGACCGACCCATATGATCCAATGAAAGTCTAGCTATTAATTTTTAAAATTTTTAATGGGAGGAAAGAAAAAGCATTTGGGAATAACTTTATCTCCTGGTACATACTCATCCTTTTTGCACAATTATTAGAAAGGAGAGTGCTGCAGCTTGAAACTGCTCATCCTAATCCAGACACAGACCATCACATCCCACAGAAGTCAGATGCCATCAGGAAAGGCGTCTGTAAGCATGTGGTAAAGGACTACATTAACAAGATGTACTTGCTCATGTACTTGATATGTCAACATAATAAGGCATCAGAAAGTTCCAGAGCAGCTCAGATCTGATGTGGAGCTAGATGTGTTCCTGCTTTTCTGCCAGGTGGTGGTGGCTTGGGCCCTCAGAGCTGTGTTCTGATCACAGAGTCTTCATCAGTCTTCAGGAATTTTCCACTTACAGACTCCTTGAGTGCCCAGTCATGGAGGAGGCTGTAGTCATAGTGCTCCTCATCCACTCGTTTTAGAAAGGCCAGTCCAGAAATAGCTTGCCACTCTCTGAGAGAAGGGATACGGATTTCCTTTATATTTTCACTCCCTGGGACAAAGCCAAAGAACTTCCTTACGTGTTGCATGGCATAGAGCCTGGAGTGCTGGTCTGTTGCTTCGTCAAAGAGCTCCTGCTCATTATGGACATAGCTGCTCCAATATCTGAAATGTAGAAAGCTGAGTGGGGAGAAACAGCTTGCCAGGCAGTAAGACAGGAAGACAGTGATGACTACCACAGCAATCAGAAGCCAGCCAGCCACCTTACAAGGAAAAAGAAAAGAAAAAAACCAAACCTGTTACAGCTGAAAATACTCACAGTGGTAACTTCTGAGCATCAGAAAATCCGTAAGACAATCTTCACTTACTTTTCCTGATTCAGGTTAACAAGGTATAAACCTGGTAAGGGTGTGTTGCCATCAAACCCAGTCCCTGCCTATTTGTCCTGGTTTCAGCTGGGAAAGAGTTAATTTTCTTTCTAGTGATTGCTGTGAAAGGAATGTCAATAGTGCATATTGTTTTAGTTGTGGCTAAGCAATGTTTACACTTTTCAAGGACTCTTTTCAGCTTCCCATAGAAGCTGAGAAGGAGCCTATGGAATATTCCATACCATAGACGTCATCTTCAGTAAATGGGGGGTAGCCAGGGCTGTGGGGGGAGCAGGGAATATGCAATAACTGCTCAGGAAGGTGGTGATAGTGATTTGTGTCATTATTATTGTTATTTTTCCTTTTCTGTTATTGTTCTATTAAACTGTCCTTATATCAGCCCAGAGGTTTTGTTTTTTTTTTTTTCTTTCCCTTTCTGCACCTTTGCTCCTTCTTCTCCCTGTCCTTTGGGGTGGGGGAAGCGGAAGAACTGTGCGAGCAGCTGCGTGATCCTAGCTGCCAGCTGGGGATAAACCACCACACTACTGGAGGTAGCGATGTAGCAAAGTTGCTTCTTTCTGTCAAGTTTAAGGAAGTTCTGCTGTATAATTTGTTAAGGATTTTGCCTCCACAACTATTATTGTGAGAAGAGAAGCCTAATATATGTTATAGCCTGTTTAAAAACAATTTTCTCTGAAGTGACAACTTAATATTCCCCCTATCATTTACCCAGTATGTAAGCTTTTAGAATTGAATCTGATCTAAGCCCAAGATTTTAATTTGGTTCATATAGAACTCTTGCAGCCTGGGCCCATTAGTCACATATTTCTTATGCTTGAACGAAGCAATTTCATACCCTCCCTGGCTCTTGAGCTTCCATTTGTCTTACTTGATGGTACTTTTCAAGATACTAGGCAAGGAAGAATATATCCTCCAGTAACAGGTAACAAACAGGACAACCAGACATAGTAATTCATACAGCTAAAGTTCAGTTCCACTTACAGGAACAAAGCAGGCTTCAAAACACAGAGATTTGTCACCCAAGGCAGAAGATACTGATCCTGTTTTATCCTAACACTTTGCCTGCTGAATTAACTCTAGTTCTCATCATCAGACGCGCAGGCAACAGAAGCAACGAGTTACTCACTTGTGACTGGTATCGGAGTAGGAGAATCACTTCATCTCTTGCCCGGGTCAGCTCTGGAGGAACTAACTGACTGCACGGAAATGCAGCCAGTATCCTTCTGCGTTCACTAGCCGTAACATTAGGATCAGCTCCATAATAATGCACGGAGACATACTCACTCATGGCACAGACATAATAGGAGCCATTTATCAGGGTGACTGCTAGCCACGTTATTGGAGCAACCAGGGCTCTCCCAGTGATGCTGCACAAGACGAAGCAAATCAGTTTGCAATGCAGTAACCGGTTTGGTGAAGTCTCTTTCTGAAGAGGAGACCTTTTGCCTGTAACCAGCCTCCAAGTCTGGTTATTCAAGGCATAGCCAACAACCAGAAGGATCAGTGCAGGAACTCCTAGGAAAGCCAGCCCATAGATAAGGTTCTGGCCAACATGACAGGGACAGCTGAATGTAAAAAAAGAGAATAGCTGCTGCCCACCAATTGTCAATATTGCAATTATAGCATTAGCAATAATAACCTCTTTACCCTTTAGAAAAGTTAACCACTTTGGAAGCAAAGTCATTTTAGGTCTTACTCTTTATCAGATGCTTTTGCTTTAAGTCAATACTAGCTTTTAGTTATATTTAACTAATGCTAATGGCAGAGTAGAACAGAAAAACTCCAAAAGCTTAAAGAAAACCCAGAACCAAAGAAATCCACAAACAGGAAGACGAAGAAAAAGGAAAAACCCTGCTAGTCTTTCTCCTTCCACTAATTTTTGATTCTGCTCCATGACAGCTAAAAGCTTGTTTGCTAGCTTTAAAGATACTTACAAACATCCAATCATGTGTTTTAATTGATTCAATAATTTATCACAGCAGTTCCGGAACATTTAGCTTTTAGGCAATTGTGAGCTCTGCCACCCCCTTGCTAATTGTCTGAAAGTAACAATAAATTCTCCCTACCTTTTGGATGACATGCAATGCTATCAAACTGATGACTACCCTGTTAGGGTTAATTGGCAAGTTGTTTTCTAATCAATTGTAATTAGCGGAAGCATGGCATGGGACTAGGGCAAAAAAAAAAAAAGGAGCTTTCAGCTATTCTTCATAAAAAAGCAAGCAAACAAAACCTCGTTAATTGGACTGATTATAAAAAAATGAAGCATTTAAAATGCTTCAACATTAAAATAAAACCGGGAAAGATTCCATAAGTTGCACAAAGTTTGGAATCCCAATTCTGTTCGTGTTTAATGTCAGTTGTGGTTCCGAGGCATGAAGATTTTAGTGTTTCACCTGTAGGTGGCAAGAAGCTAGCATGTCTCTTTTCCTGACCGTGTTCAATGTTTCCTTTGTAAGGGCTGTTGGGTTTTTTGGGTAACATGTAATCTGCTATTCACACAGTGTCAAGCCAGCTTCAGACATGCTTGTGATAATAGCTGGCATTTATATAGCATGCTTGTCATCCAAAGTTTTAAGATTTTCTGTATGTATCGTCAGTCCCATTCTGTGGACAGAGGTAGATAGAAATTTTTCAGTTAAACATTTCCAGAGCTGGTTTCTGAATATTGGGAGGTATGATCTGGTCTCTCAGCATCTCTCACAAATCAAACCTTAAACACATGTTAATTTAAAACATTTCACTCCTGATGGTTTTCTCTGTGTCACACTTTGTGCTGTTCAGTAGTTGTGTACATTGCACACCCCAGGCTGATCTGAATATGCAAACACTTGTATTTAAGTTCTGAGAGGTCTAACTGCCTGTAATATAAACATTTTTACCAAGAACAGAAAAATTTAGCCAGGAAGTCTATGAGGAAAATTGTCTTCCCATTACAGAGCTTCCCATCTCCAGCATGTGTAGACTTGGTTGTGTGCTATAGTAGTGTCTGACTGCACGGCCTCTTCTCTCCCCTTGCACAGACGGTTGCTAATAATAACTTTCAGCTCAAAAAGTAGTTTTGGCACCCATAGTATCTGCTTGGATGGCAGAGACACTCTCACAGCTGTTATACACGTGGATGGCACGTTTTACACATCTTGCCTGTTTACTAGGCAAGACCTTGTTTCTCCAGTGCGCTGTTGGGGTGGACACCTGCTTGTCTCGTCCCCAGTCACAGTCTGTGAACGAGGTCCTTGCTGGTAATTGGCTCTCAAAACTATGTGACACCATTGCACAAAATTAAAAATGATAGAGAAACATGCTGAAACATCCAGCAGCACTTTGCCAGAGCTTTTCTGGAACCTGTTGCTAAGTTCTTGGTTGTTTGGGCAGGGTGGTAGCACAACAAAATCCCAGTGCTCTCTGAACACTGCTATTTTGAAGCTTCATTTTCTTTCAGTATCACAGGTTTTTCAATAACTTTTTTTTTTTTACTGGCTGCACTGTATTTTGAAAAAAATTTACCTCATTTAAATTCAGTGGAATAAACCCATCAGACTATTCTAGAATTATTTTGAAGATGTGTTTTATAATTATTTTTCTTCCATTATGCTTCAGTTAATTTTAAAATCTATTGATTGCTGCTGAACTTTCTTTGGGAACCCATGTCTGTCTGTGTTTATAAGGGAGGAAGGCTTTCCCAAGCGTCACTTGTTTACTCAAGAAACACATTAGATTTGAAACTGAAGAGGTGTACAACACTGAAATATTCATAGTCAGCCTAAGGCTGTTGAATGAGGCAATTTATACAATCAATACAACAACTTTGTACTGCTGCATTGTCACTTCTTTGGCATTTGCTTTTATGTTGTGCTGTAAATAATCCTGCTGGGTCATGCTATTATGGAGCAAATTACAGGGTTGGATCCAATTAAGAGCTTGGGCGGCACATCAAACCTTTAAGTACTCGCCCTTGCAGAGGAACCTGGAGTCCTGAAGCAGACATTTAGGCTCTTTACCTGATGCCCAGGAAGAGTTAGGACTGAACGCAATCCAAAATACCACTACCTGAGGTGACAGCCAGCTTCCCTCTGAGGCAAAGCGATGCTTATAGCTGATGTCTGAGGCAAACAGGATACATGGGCAAACCTTAACCATGGTTTTGCTTGTTGTTTTGCAGGGCTCTGTCAGCTTGAATTCACTGCCAGGAACCTCACTTCCGAGAAGAAGTGATTTTTATTTTTTTTTTAAGAACGGAGAATGGTTTGTCATTTGCTTTTAAAACATGGTTATTGGAAGACATATTACACTTTCTTATCCTCCCATACACAAGCAAACAGTTTTTATTCTCTTCTTTGCTTTTTATTGAAATAAAGCGGCCCAATGGCAGAAGGGGGAGATTGGTTTCAGTTCCCTTCTCCAACTGATCTAGTCAAAACTCACTCACTCATCACTTTCTTCCAAGAGATCAGTTATTATTAGTGATGTGATGTGACTGTGGTTGAAGAAGCTGTATTCTCCAGCTACTTTCTCCAGTTTTCCTGCCGTAGTTCTATCAGTTGCACTTAGTTCCCCCACAGAGAGGATTTTGGTATTTATTGGATCAGAAAAAGATTAGGATTTTGTTTTCTAATGGCTAGGAAAAGGTAGAGAGAAAGAGAGAAGTTTTCTTCTATTTTCTATATGAAGGTTGCTTCCTGTAAAGTTTGGAGCAGGAGACTGAACCCTGATCTCTCCGGTCCTGCACAAGTGTTTTCATCAGTTCATTATCAGTCAAAAGGCTGATGTTCTGTGCCTCCTCTAGCTGCATTTTGAGTTATATTTGGCATGGATGTCAATGCTGCCTGTGCATGTTAGAAAGCATGAAAGTACCTACATGACGGATTTCCTGTGGGAGCACTGCCCATGTCCTATGTTCTGCCTGGTTGCAGGTTGGCTTCAGGCTGCAGAGTCATTTTCGTGGGTCTCTTTGGCCTGGTTAAGGGAGAAGTTCCTCTCCCCTTAACCAGGACAGGCACTGATGAGAAAATCATCAATAAGCTTTATGTTAAGCGAAGAACAGAAACCTGTTAGCAATTTTTTTTTAAAACTTACATCTTTTGCTTCACAATTCAGCTATGTTTTGTAGGCAAATTTATATGAGATCTTAGGTGCCTGCAGTGAGTTTCAGCACAAAGTAGGCACCTGACTGCAAAAACACCCTCTTGATAACAGTTCCTGGGATGCCTAACCTAACCAAGGAAGCTTCAGCAGGTCACATTGAAAACGCTTCCCAGGCAGGGCACTACAGGCAAGGTGGCAGCAATGGCACTGCTTTATTCTGAAACATGGGCGAAGCAGCAGCCACACTGGGCTTTGAGTAAAAGCAGTCATTTGTGATGTGGGAAACATCTGCTCAAATACTTTTTTTTTTTCACGTAGCTTCAAACTCCCATCACCTATCTTCTTGCGATTTGAAAGAATTCAGTTTTCTGTGAGTGAAATATTTAACACAAGATCTGTTGAGCTGGTGACAGAGAACAAACAAAAGCCTGATCCTGTGTTGTACTAATTTGGACGCCCATCTTTTGTGGCAAGTTTATTCTTGTTTTGGCTCAAAGAACTTTTTTAGGTATTTTTTTAGGCATTTGACAGCTAATTCATTATTAACCTTTACATTGCACTCTGCTCTGGGATATTCATGTTTGGGAGAATCCTTAGATAGCAGACTACTGAAGAGATCATGTACTTAGCTTTACAGGTTTCAGTTTTCCCGTAACAGCCAATCCACTATAAGAGACAGGGTGCTGCTGCACACTTTTATGCATGCTTTTGAACTTCAGGAGATAATTTGTGTATTTATTTTTTCATTTAATGGGAATGAAGAGAACTGGTGTAGTCTAATGCTCAAGCGGCATTCCAGACCAGCCTTCTTGAGGCTGAAGGCTAAAATCCTCTCCTGACACACATGACAGAAAGGGAGGTGGAGGGCCATGCTAACTTCCTCACTATTCAAATTGCCTTTGGTTATTTCTGAGAAGTCTGGTGCCAGATATGTGCCAACCTCTACTCTTTTCACAGGGCTACAAGTCAGATGACAGTTAAAATTAAGATGATGGTTTTGTTCTGTTCCTGAAGATGTGGATGCAGCCCACCATTGACTTGTTTCCCTCACTGGAGCCATTGAATGCCCAGGTTATTTGGACACGCCACTTCAGCTTCGTTTTCTCAATCATGTGCAAACCTTTCAAAATATAGTACATTCTGCCTAACACATCATATTATATGTGTGAATTTACATGTATACATGTGCGCACATATGTATTTTCCAAACAATGCTGATGTGTTCTTACCACGCATTGCACTGTCTGGTCCACAGTGTTCCTTCAAGACTGTGGTATTAATAATGCAGGCTGAAGTAATTCATCCTTGCATTCAGAACTGGATAAATAAAATTATGCTCATTTATGGGTAGCCTTAAGTACTTTGTGATGGTTTCACTGCAGTTAAATTATGCTAATGATAATCTTTTAGAGCTGTTTTTTTTAAAATGCAATGCGGTACACTTCCTTCTGGAATATGGAATGTCTCTTGCAATGAGAGACGCATTTGGTGTTTGTCGCCAGTTGGAGACAATCTGAGAAACAAACCCATCTGAGACTCAATTTAGAAATGCAAGTAACTATCTAGAGAATTGTAATGCCTGGCTTTTATAATTTATTTAAATTTAGATATGGGAAGTACCTACAATAGTTTCACTTATAAAATAGAGTCAGATTTTGCAGGGCTAGAAAAAGTGCCTAGAAAAAAAATGGAAGAGACTTACTATATTGTAAAGTTGTCAACGCCAGCTCATTCTGTGTAAAATGAAAGCCGTTAGGATGACTGTATTTTTCACAGAAAAAGCTGAAAATCCTTTTATCTATCCTATTTTTTGTTCTTGAATTGTGTCATAACTTTAAACTACCGTTTTTTTAAAGTAAATTAATCCTTCTTATTCCAAATGAATCACATCTGCTTCTTTCTGTGTATCTGTAATGGTAAATACCTCTGATTTTACTCTAGCACAGAATCTATTAATTAACTGAAATTTAATAATAGCATGCCATTCAGATGAGGCCATGTATTTTTACTTCCTTTCCTGTGAGGCCTCAGTGAGAATGTATGTTGAGATAAGTCCTATAAGGAAAGACAACTACCTGATTCTTTCCTAAATTCGCTAGTGACCATAGACTAAATTTATTGCAAATCTAAACAAACAGAATAGGCCAAATTTACTCTAGGGGAAAACAGAAAAATAAGACGAACCTTCCTGGATGTTCATAGCAGGGATGTTTACAAATAGAAGCTATAATAGGTTAAGAATGAAACATCGTTAATGAAAGTGCCATTTGCGCAAGCTGGCAGCTGTAGCAGGTACACAGTTTATTCCTCTGGGAATCTGGGTGCTCTGGATCTGTCCTGCCAGCTTTGCAGAAACGTGGTGGTTGTAGTGCCTTGTAATCCATAGGCAGACATTGACTCACCAGACTAAAGCAGTTAGAGCTGACAGAAGACTACAGCTCCTTTAAGTTGAAAATTATCAATTTTTAATTACCTGGCGCAGCAGTATCTTGCAATTGTGTTTTTATTCTTCAGAGAGGCAGCTTCTGTTAACTCTCCGAACACCAAAACCTCACACAAGCAACAAAATGAATTTGCTGTCCCTAAAAATGTGAGACCTGAGAATTTCTTGAGGCTGCCCAGTTTGACTTTCCGTGGCTGTTTGCCGTGTATTTGATTACAAATCATTCTTACGGATGGAGCGGTTATTTCTGTTGTGTACAGGGGCAGATCTATTGCCAGTCAAATTCCTCCCAAAGGGCTCAGTACACGTAGAGAATAGGAGGAGCATCATCGGCGTTACAGATTGCAGTAAACACCTCTCATGCAAAAGACAGAAGAGCAGAAAGGAGAAAACTTTAGAGAAGGGACAGAGGAAACACAGTGACTGAGAGAAAACTATGCTGCTTGAGGAAGAAAAGACATAAACTGGCAATCAAGTTCATCAGGTGTTACACAAGCAACATGTCTCGGCCACCCGGAAGAAAGCAGGAGAACCACAAAATAGTAAGACATTTTTTGTAATGTGCGATTAAAATTGTGCATGGACTAAGAATAAGCTATTATTGCATTGATGTGTTTTATACAGTCATATTGCTGAATAGCCTGAAAGTACTGAATGGATGGGGATGAGTCTGCCAGTATGAGAACAGGGGTGCTGGCAGCATTTATGGCTACAGTGGGACCCCCTTGTGAGCTGCCAACAAGCTGTCAGCTATTAAGCAGTGACATAAAAAAGCCTGTTCATAGGACTTGGAGTCTGTTCACCTCTGAGCAGTAATACCGAGATTTGCTTAGGGGCCTTCATATGACTCTAGCTACCCTGCCTATGGCATGAAATGATTTTCGGACAGTCCTGCCCTCAACGTGAATCCTTGAGGCCAAATCTCTGTTTCTGTTTTGGAGAAGAGAAGCTGCAGCGGCCACATCTCTACCCCATGAACAGTTACAGAAAGAGATGGCTCCCCTGGAACCACAGCACACATGGTACTTGCTGCGTGCCTCCTGCATAGCAGACCACCTCTTCTTTTGGGGGTTATGTTGCATGAGCAGGGGTTCTTCTTCATCCTCCTAGTGTTGCATTTTTTCTATGCACAGGGAGTGCACCGTCACAGGATCTCCACATCTGGCTTTAAGGCCAAAATGTGATTCATGGGGAAACAATGGTAAAACTGTAACCTTTGTCTTGTGAATGTTGGCTTGGACTATTGGTCCCATAGCACAGAATTCTATCAAGTACAAGTTATATAGACCAAAACTTCGTTCTTTTTCTACATTTCATGTTAATATTCTCCTAAAGCTCCAGGAGTTGTTTTAAATGTACTGCATGCAAGATTTTCCCAAGAGGCCTTCTTAAACTGCATGGTCACAGAAAGCAGTATTTTGTGCCATTAAAGGTACCAGTAATTCTCCTTCTTGTTCTCTGGCAGTGGTGTGTCTAAATATGAAAAATTCAGATAGCAAGTTTCCTCAGAATGTCTGTCTGTGGTTGAAAATTTCTAAATGTTTAGGAATGTTTTGCCACAAGTCCAAACAACCAAAGTGCCAAAGTGGTTTAAAAAACCCACTAATAATATTGTGTCTTGAAGAGAATATGTTTGCATCTAAAAGTGTAATTATGAGACACGTACACCTATACATACATATAACAAACTGAAGACAGAGGAAGTTGCTAGTAACAAAAAGACAATGTTGTGTCAACTTCTGAAAAGGGGACAGAGGTGTCCACTGAAAAAGAAATAGAAGAATATAGTATTAAAGTTATAATTAAAGTTAATATACATAAGTTTATGAAAAAAATACTCCAGTGGATTGCAAGAATGGCTGATAAATACAATTATGTTGATACAGTATGCTTAAGTTTCTCTAAGGTATTTGTCTTATTACAACACAGACTTTTTGCTGAGACTAGAACAATACAGAACCTGTATGACATCCATTTACTCCATTAAAAACTTGTTAATGAGAATTTGGCAGTATGCAGTATTATTGTAAACAGGAGTTATCACCAAGGTGAGTTTAGAAAATGGTTCCATACTCCTTAAGATTTTGAACAGTGCCTTGTTAAAATGGGAACATTGATTAAACTCCAAGCTTTTGATGCAATGGGAGCAGGAAGAGGTGTTTCCACCAAGCCATTCTTCCGTTCCCTGTGTGATTTGTTGTATTGTTTTCATTGGTATTTACTATTATTTTTCCACAGGCTATAAACAAAAAGCACCTCTAGTCTGCCCATGTGCTACAGGCCTGTAGCACTTCCTTTAATTAATTCCTGTCCAAGATGTTTAGTGCGAGTCAACCTGTTCTCTCCCCTAAAGGCCAGCTGCTACTCCTGCTAAATACATCCAATTCTGCAGTGCCATGGAGGTGATTTGGCAGGGTAGGGAGGGAAGAAAACTTTCCTCCAGGTTGGTGGACAGCTAAAGATCCCAGACTAGTGCTCGTGACAGGATCAAAGGGATACGCCTTTGACCTCTTCGGTTGCTCTCCGTGCCCCTTGGGCAGGTGGCTGTGATCCTCACCCATCCCCTTCACCTTGCTCATGCAGTGGAGCCATACTAACCACGTCTTCTGCATTAAGTTACAGAAATAATGTCACAGTGAGATTGTCCAGGCATTTGGAAAGCTAGTATTCGCAGTGATTCAAGTTGTAAAGTCTGATAAAGAAGGGGAAATGTCAATGGGACTGATTCTTTTCTACTCTGCTTGTTGTTATTCTTCACACTTCTGCTGAATTATAGTATTTTTTTCATTATTCTGAGCTAATTTTTTTACCTACTTTTTATTTTTTGGGGAAAGCAGCTGATGATCTGAATCAAATCAACCATATCTCTGTGAAGGAACTGGAATTTCAGTGTATATACTGTTGTTCCTATTGTAGAAGGACTAGTAGCTCATGGCCTCTATTATTCTACCTGCAAGTAAATGCTTTTCACTAATCTTGGGTGGCATTTGACAGCATTTATCAATCCAATATACATATGTGCGACTATAGGATGCAAGAATGCACCTGACAAAAGTAGCTGTATCCCAAGAAATGGTATTTCTGACAAGGAAGATCCCTGTACAAGGAAGATCATTCAAGTGATGATCAAGTCAGGTTCTGTCACACTTGAATTGTAGATTACAGTGATTACACATCCATGGACAAAAGTTTCTTTATTAATGTAAATGTTATTTTTGCTTGCTTTTAATACAGTAGTAGCTTAAAAGCGTGGAAAAGTTTGATCCTAGTTTGCTTCATTTTCAATTTCCACCTTTTTGGACAGAGCAGAGAACTTTTTGTACTCACATATGGGGCTTTGGTTGCCCAGCTGTGCAAGGACTATGAAAAAGATGAAGATGTCAACATCTGCTTAGATAGAATGTAAGTACTACTTTAAATGTTCAACTTTATCGATAATGCTCTTTGTCGACCTATGCGTTACATTTCAGCTTTATGTCTGTTATCTTACGAGCTCCAGTACTCTGTCTAGGATTACAGAGATAACGGGGATAAGGTTCAATATTCTGTCAACAGAAATAATGCTAATTTGTGAATTAAGATCAACAATTAGCTTTTGAATTCTCAGAAGAAAACTTGTCAGGATTGTTTTGATAGCTTACACTTGTTCCTTGTTGATCCTTTCTTATGCTAATTAATAATATGAATGTCAAAATTTCATCTCCTATATCCACGTATTCAACTTCCATGTTAACTCTCCTATTTCTGCGTACCCATGTTATTTCAAACTAGACGAGCCTTTTGTTTCTCATGGGTTTTTTCTAGTTCACATGCATTTCTGTGTTCACTGTCGTTATGGCCTTCCTGTGGCTCCCCCTCATCTAGCTACACATGGTTTTGTGACTGGGACAGCTAAGAAGTAGTCACAATTCCAGGTTGCCGGGATTTGGCTGAGGCGACCCAGTCAATAGGCAGCCTCCTTTTGTAGTCAGTTGCCTTCACGAGGGTGTAATTCAGGTGCCTGACTCGGGTGCCCTGAGTTGTCCCCTGTGCGGTGGCTCTCTTCCCCCCTCCCTGGGTTAGAGGCAGATGGGCCTCTTACCTTTAAAAGGCCGTGCAGCAATGAGTGAAATAGCATGAATGGTCAACGAGGAACTGATTTTTACATGGATATCCTCTTTGGAAAATGAAGATCCTATGTTAATAGGACCCTGTCATCCTGAGTGAGATTCCTAGGCATTATCGCAGTAAAAATAATGATATCACAGAAAATCAGCAAGAAACAACTTTTGAGCTGGTTAGCAAGAAGATGTACTAAGAAGAGTAAGGCTTGTATTTTCAGGCAAAAAGGGACCTGCAAAATGGATTCACAATAATCACAGTGGACAGAATACTCGACCACTTTACTATTAATCTGAAAGTTTGCAAACAAGCTATAGTTTCATAGCTATCAATGGAAGTGAGTAAAAAATATTGATTGGAAAAAAGAAAAGTATTTCATTCACAAACTAAGAAGGGGTGACATCCCTCAGATATTTATTTTCTATTTGTCACTCTCTCAGCTCTGATGAAATTCATACATTTCAAAAATATACAGGCTTCTTTATGATGCAATGGTAGAAATTACTAAAGGGCAGTTTTGGAAGATGTGGAGATGTGTCGTGCTCCTTGTGTTTCTATTATTATAGCTGTTTCTATAAAATCTTTTTTTGTCTTGATAAAGACTTGCTAAAATGATGACAGGTTTCATTAAAGCAATATAGCCATCTTTACTTCTGTGAAGATGAAAACAGTCCAGCTTGAGGAAGAAACCTTATAGATTAGCAGACCTGTGACAGCTGGGGACAGTATTCTTAGCTCTCTCACTATATGTATGTACATATATAATCCATAGTGAGAAGGGTGTTTTTCACTGTACAATTGCCAAATAGCTACTTGTCAATTTATTATTCTTTTGACTTTGCAAATCTAAGGCATAGAAGTTGAAAAGGTTCTAAGTGGTCTTGTACATCACTATTAAATACCTTGCTAACTGCTGATGACATATTTACCAGCATTATTGGTATTGACACTTAGGCAATAAATAAATATTTCATTGTTTTCTGATGCATGACATATAACTTCATGCTGCCAAAACCGCTTTTTGATCTTGTCATCACATTAGACATCAGATCACTTTTTGGCTTCTTGTCAAAGAAGTGGTACAAAATCAGTAAGAAACTCCATCAAGTTCAGGCTGCTTCACTGAGGATGTAGGGCCTCTGACAAACAGGCAGAGACTGCCAACATCCACTTAAAAGAAAAATTCCCTAAAAATACTTCTGAGTTGAGTTCACATTCTTTCATAACATTTGTGTCAATCTCTTTCCCTTTTTTAAAAATGCTGGGAGGGATAGCTATTTTGCACACTATGTAGTTACTGACCTTTGTTAACGTGTGAGAGCTAGGAATGAATATTTGTTTTATAAAAAATTCCATTAACTTCTGTCCTTTTTTATTTAATTTCTCTGAAATGGTAGTGCTTTAAATACAAAATGAAGGTTGTGGTGTACTGAAACTGTATATTAACTACCAGCTTTTGAATTCTTTCTGCAACTAGTAGATGAAGGGAGAGAACATGTTAGAAAAAAGACAAAGTGGGAATTGTGGAGGAAGAGCAAAAAATGAGATGAAGAGATAAGAGGATAAAGTGAAAGAGATCAGGTGTGAGTCCAATTCCAGGGTTTTCCTGGCACCTGAGTGCTGCAATGAGGGTGCCCAGGATTTGTTGAACTCCACACCAGCCCAGAGATGAATGTGGTGACTTGAAGGGGCAGTTGCTTTGTTCTTGGCAGAGACAGTGTGAGATGAACTCGGGATCACAGAGGAATAGAGAAAATCCTGTGCTATGTTATCCTATCCTATTTTTAGTACCAAAGCAGTATTAATTAGGTGTATTATTCGTATATTATTCATATATTATACTCATATATCTAACATCTAATATTTATTCATGTATGTAGATATAAATGTATGTATGGACAATGTGTCTATAAACAACATTCATATCATTCTTGCCAGGAGTATCATGCTTAAAGGAGTATGATTCCTTACATGAAGAGCAATCCCACTGTGCTGCAAAATGTGGTAGAAAGAAGAATCTAGACCAGCAAAATATGTTGTCCTCAAAGCCATTCCTTTAGGAACATGTTTTGCTGAGAAAGCACAAGAGACAGATTAGGGAGATGGTAGGTGGAAAGAAGTTCCCCATTTTGAATGTTAACTTTCTTTGTTTTCTCCTTAGGGGATATGGCATTGGCATAAGGCTGATTGATGATTTTTTAGCTCGTTCGGCTGTGAAAAAGTGCCGCAGTTATTCTGAAACTGCAGACATGATTGCACAGGTAAATAAGATTTACATTCTCTAGAGCTTCATCAGCTTCAGTGGCCTTAGCTTTTCCCTCCTCCTCTATCACTTTGCTCCAAAACAGTTACCTACATTTTCTGCTATATCATGAATGTCTTATCAAAAAACACTCCTCTCCACAGTCACACCCATGCTTCCATTGGGTGAAATATAGCCTTTTCCTTACCTACAGCTTCATATCAACCAGTAGCTCACAGAGGCTGGCCTTGAGAGGAGACATCAGTTTCTACCTCTGTAGCATAGTGCTACATCAGGCTGAGAAAAAAATCAACATTCAACAGAACACAAAAAAATGTGATGTTTAGTGAGAGAAGAATTTTGCGGATGGTCTTGATAAACCCACAGCGGTAAGTTTAACACAAAGTGTTGTCAGAAGCACAGAATCGGTTTATGTGGGTATTAGGTTTATATCTGAGTTGAGGACAGAGAAAACAAAATGGGATACCACCTGTGAGAGGCTGCCAATCCCTGACCTAAACTGACCTTAAAGTCAGTTGCTAAACTGAAATTAAAATTCTTCTACTCCTAGTAGCCTTTGAAGCATTTTGCCATTAGAAGAGTTAAAAAGTTTCTTTTTGTTTGCTGCAGCTTAAGCTGATTTCTTCTACTCTTGCCAGAGATTGCAGCAAACAATAGAAAATGATCCAGTTTAAACAAACTTCAAATCATATATTCCCTCACTTTTTTCTTTTTCTAGGAATATAAACCTTAACCATCTCGTACATATCTTAAATATTGATATTCTTACTCCTGCCATCTGAATCTCCTCAGCATCTTCATAATTATCTTACATGGGTTTTAGCCTTAAAATGGGAATATTAGGAATAAGGTGCAGGATTTTCTGCAAAAGGAAGACTCAATACTAGTAGAGAAGAACTACAAAAAAGGAAAATGAGAGGGACATTTTCCTGACTACACACAAATCTAATAATAAAATGAAAAAGATAAAATCAGAGAGGGTACTTTTGCCTTCTTTGATGGAAACTTCCCTTTTATTGAGTAGTCTTTCACACTACTGTCAGACAAGAAAGATCTAGGAGGAAATGTAGAGGCAATACAATAAAGATGTATTTTTGCCCCCATGGGCAAGTCAGTTTTCCTGGGGAAGCTCAAAGAGAAAACCATAGGACGTCCAGCCCCTTTAGATTGCTGAGTCACTGTAAAAGAGGTGGTAGTTCACAGACACTGAGTTAGCTCAGACTAATACCTGCTGAGGTCATGGTGAATGGTCCCTTTTATCCTTTATGATTTTCAGCTGTGAAGTTTTGCCAGTGAAGCTATGCCTGGCCTTTCCCAATGGCAAAAATTACCCACGCATACCAAAGAGCTGTTTGCAACATAGGCATTTGTTTTAAGAAGAGAGATCAGAGCATCAGTTAATTGAACTGGGATTCATTTCCATTAGCTTATTTTAGGAGACAAAAATATGCCTGGCATACTTTTTGATCGCTTGAGAATTACCAGCAGCATCAGCTAAATGTGAGCATTATGTTTAACTTCTGACTGCAGAACTGGGAAAGAGCAGGCTCTCTATACAGTGAACTAAGGCGCCCGTATATGCTGGTTATACAGGAGTATCTTAGTTCAAAGTGTACGTGGATGTTATCAGGTGATGTGTGATCCTGCTCACGTTAACCACGTCAGAAATACCTACGTTACATCTGACTGAAATGGAGGGACAGAAGTTATGTTATCATTGCAAAATGCTTGTCATAGAGGAACTGATGGCTGTTGCAGAAATAGAGAAAGGACCTCTTCACATTTGCTGTTGCTGGTAGGACTATAAAGTGCACATGTGCACAACACACACATACACCACGATCTGCCAAAGTTTAAAGCAGAGGCAGGTGACGTTACTAAAAGCCAGACAGATCCCATTAGCTCATAAAAGAGTGGAAACTAATTTTCTTCCTGAGGTAAAGTGTATTTTGGAGTCTCAAATCAGGATGATGTATAACAAAGATCCTCCTTTGGAGGAGCTGAGCTCGGGTAGAGGATCCATTAGAGACAGTGAGGGCAGCTGAACGAAAACCATGAGACAAGCAGCATTTCAATAACTCTACTAAAATACACTGTTTTGTTAAAAGAATGACACCAGGCTGCAAAATGGTGGTTTTGATCACTTTTGTGCTCTTCTTCAGGTGGTATTTGTACTTCCTTTTCTCTGGATTTTCATGTATATGCCAGATATCTAGTTTTCCGTATCTTCTGCCTCACGATTCCCTTATTTACAAGTGCTTTATTACAGTTGATCCATCATTCTTAAGTACAGGGGATTCAACAACAAAATACAGTGAGAAATTAACCATCAAAGTAAGGAAAAAGGCACTGTTTCTCTGCAGGTTATACTTCAAAAGAGACTTACTGAGAGAAATAAAATTACTTGGAAAGATTGGAACAAACTTTAAAGTACACAGTCTCTTGAAAAGACTATTTTTAGCACACTAAAAGAGTTCTGTAGTAGGAGTGTAACCTTTCTCAGGCAAAATGTGATATGGAAAGCATTTTCACATTTCTTTGGCAAAACATTTTTAAATAGACTTCAAGCACATTTGTCTGAGGCACACACCAACAAAACATATGTAAAATGACCCAGCACATAACCGCAAATATGCTCTTAAAGTTACCGGTACAGAATTACACAGCTGTTTACATGATCTCTTTAAGTCATCAGCAGTAGTGTTCCCAGCCAGGAGAAAGTGCTTAAATACTTAACGGCAGTAACTCTTCTGAGGTAGAAATCTGTTTGAGTATAAGCATGTAGAGTAAAGCCAGGTAAAAGTTAAAGTAATTAAGGCAGTTAAGTAGTTCAAGTAGTTCAACATCCTGTACACGTAGCTGTTATCCTACAGTCCTTTGGAAAGCAAAGAAGTCTGTAAGATCAGGCTGTAGGTGTTGCCTGTGGAAATGGAAAGAGATGAAGCAAAGGAAAAAACGTAAAATGAGGAGTACAAAGCCAGCTTGCCATATTAAGAAATAAACACCAGAGGAAAGGTGCACCTAAGGCAGTGACTGAGGGCTTAAATCTTCAACCACTGGTTCAGACTGCAAAGCCTGGGGTTTACTGCTAGCTTATACTGGACTGGAGAAGGGCCAACAAGTTTTGATGATGAGCCAAAGTGAGTCCTCCTACACTGAGTTCCCATGCTGCTCACTGACTTCTTGTGTTGGTGCTGTGACTTTACGTGGTTATAGTCGGGATTGAATAAAAAAAGATAAAACAGGCCACGTAAAAGTAAGCTTTCTGCTTACTGGCAAATTGGGTTAAGAAAATGGAAACCAATTGAGGAATGGTATTAAGAACAAAGCTTCTGTTGAAGAAGTAATGTCCAAGGCTGGATTCAGAATTTGGATCTGAGTATAACAGGATTACTTTTGAAATGAGGATGATAATTTTGTTCTATAATCATAGAATCATAGA
>VYZM01013128.1:0-16563 GCA_013398915.1 Dromas ardeola | reverse complement strand
GGCCTTCTCTGGCGCCGCTCCAACAAGTCCATGTCCTTGTGCTGAGGACTCCAAAGCTGGAGGCAGCACTGCAGGGGGGTCTCACCCGAGCAGAGCAGAGGGGCAGAGTCACCTCCCTCAACCTGCTGGTCACGCTCCCCAAAGTCCCATTTCTGACCCCAGTAATGAAATGCGGAGGGGGAAGTTAGTCCTTAACTTTAAGCTCAAGCCCTGAAGTTGCAAAGGACTGAAGGGGGGGAGAGGCTTAGCATGGAAAGGGAGAAACTGCTGTTCATCTATCCGAGGAACCGTGTCTGTGCTTTCTTAGGATCTTATCATGAGAGCGTGTTTTGCAGTGAACACCTCCCTAATTAATACACACAAATACAGAGGAAGGGAAAATACATAACACCCTTCCACTTTACCAGAAGGCCACCCAGGCAAGTGGGTGTCCCAAGTTATCCTGCATATTTAGGCATAGGTAAGGGTGGCAGTGCTGAGTTTGTGCCTGTGTTACGAGGAGACAAACCTCCTCCAGCCTTTACCACACCTTATCAACAGCTGTGATTTGTTTTTGAGACTTTGCATCAGCTGCAACACCACCCTTATTTCAAACCCAAACCATTTTGCTTCCAAGTCCAGTCTGTTATGCTAAGCAACAGCAATATCCACACACTTACTAGGAGGTCCTTCACAAAACACAAGCATTTATCCAAACAAGTAAGAATAACTTACCACCTCAGAAAAAGAAACACATTGTTCTCATTAAACCCCAAGGAGTATGCTTCTCTGTGACGCAATATCATGGGGAGAGAAAACAAAAGCATACTGGGCAAAAACATACCAAATTTCCTTTCAAGGTTCATGTTTTAACATCTTGTAGCTCAAAAGTGACTTTATTGTTTTTAGACTGTTTTTGCACTATAATTTTCCTTTGCTTTCTGTTTTCAACCCAAATTGATTTTGAAGCCAAAGCTACAAAAATGTACTAAGGCTGGGCTTTATTACTGAGAGGTGATTACACCTTTGCTCGGGGGATGCTGTTTCCTGTTCAAGATTCCTGGCTGGTTTCAGCAGCAGCCCTGACGTTCGCGGTGGTGGGCGGACGCGAAGGAAGACACTGCTCCCATCCTAACAACCTAAGATTAATGCCTATCATGACAGCCCTATTCAGTACACCTATTGTCAAGCCAGCTCATGTTCCTGCTCTGAATGGCGCTCCAAAGAGGTTTCTCTTTCTCTCCACTGGCTGTACCTTAGGTGACTGTGCTCATGACCTGAGCGTACAAACTAAGGTCCTGAAGTAGACAGTAGAAAGGTTCCCCAGAAGGTTTTGTCTTTCTGCCCCCATAGGACTCAGAGGCAGTTGCTTGGCCAATGCACCTGCAGATTTCTCCTTGTTTTCTGTAATCTCTGTTGGTTATTTTAATAGATGCCAGTGTGTGATTCACATCACCTAAGTATAGATGTTTAAAAAAGATCAGCATTTAGTCTAAGTATTCTCTCTATAGGCAAGGGAAAGAGATGTTCAGAGGGCGATTCAGTCAATCCACTTTGGACACATAAATTAGGGTGGTTTGAATCAACCTGCACAAGTGCCTTTCTTGTTCCACCCACTAGAAAAGCAGCCTCAGACACTTTGACTAGTGGCTTCCAAAGACAAAGGTATTTTCTGTTCCAGTATTTTTCATTTCCACAGATCTTCATTTCCCATAAGTGCTTAGAGAGCTATTACATTACCTTTCAGTCTAATTCTCCTCTCCAATCATTCTGTGCACAAATGTAGATAGGCTTTGTTTTTAATGATGGACCAAAAAAAGGAAGACTTTCAGGAAACAGCAGGGGTATTGGCTTAGAAATATGAAAAAGATAATAGATTTTCATGGTTTGGAACAATGCTGCAGTTAAACTTAACATTTTTGTCAGCTTTCTGTTGTGTAGTTCATCATCTGGAATTCATTAAGAAGTTATTTGCCTGTAGAGAGAGAGTGACCAAACTGCAGTGAAGGCCCCAGGTTATAGTCCTGAATCTTAACTAGATTCAATCCCTCTCTGAAGGTTGAAGCAATTTATATTGGTCTGAAAAGGGTCCCAGCTCACATACTTCAGTTAGAAATCCATGACATCCTGGCTAGATTATCTCGAAAATGTTTGGCACAAGTCCATCAGAAGAAGCTGCTAAGAAATGTGGCTGAGTTTGAAAGCCTTGGACTGGTCTGCAAAGCGATACCTCCCCACACTAGAATTTAAAGAAATGAGTAACAGGATTACAGGGGGTCAATGCAGTCAAAGTCTACAGAGCTATCAGCAGAACATCCCAGCAGTGACAGGAAAGCCAAATTCCATTCTGACATTTTGGTATTCCTGAGGGGAAGTTAATCTCAGATGGATGAAGCTGGGATTTCAGACTTCAAAGCATGACACTCCGCTGCCTGAAAAAAAAAATTGAGCAGGAAGTGACTCATTTAGGCTCATCCATCTCTGAATGCTTGCCCTCAGGGGACTGGAAGCAGAATCCTCTGTTAGCTGGGGTTATTCTGGTCTGAACTTGGAGTGACTCCAGTGACACCGTCATTACTGGCATAAAAGACATGAGACTCTAGTCAGATCCTCATAGTTTCTCAAGAGGAACCATTTGCATTACCATGGTGGTGAGAAAATGAGACCCATCTCCTTAAGAGAGTCCCTATCTG
This sequence comes from Dromas ardeola, assembly GCA_013398915.1. Lineage (NCBI taxonomy): Eukaryota > Metazoa > Chordata > Aves > Charadriiformes > Dromadidae > Dromas > Dromas ardeola. Next base: position 13,891 of record VYZM01013128.1, on the reverse strand, counting down.
ATGTGACCTCGAAGTTCAACACCACGTTCGATGCAAGTTCAAGACTGGGATCACAGTCCTCTCACCCTTCCTCTTTATGAAGAGCCAAAGCCCACCACATGCTCTACACCATGCAGCAGGGGCACCTGCACCCTTTTTCTCGCCCCTGGGCTTCCACCCTGGATCCTACACTATGAAGTTTTTTAGTTGTCCACTTCCTATTCATTTCAGCCACTTGTGTGACTGATTCTGAACTGTGGATGTTTCTCAATTCCTGGAAACTATCTGAGACCTCCCGCCTTCACAGTACCCAAGATCAAACCAACAGACTCCAAAGCTGCAAAAAACAAATACTTAAGTTTGAGCTAAGTCGTAAGCTTTTCCAGGCAGCCCCCTGTACAACACCTACAACGCTGTGGATAAGCAGGAATGTATTACACAGAGCAAGGACTCACCGTGCCCTTGGAAGATGGAGAGAACAGGGACCACACACAACTTCCATTGGACTCTGCAGCACCCAGGTATGAAAGGGACAGGGCAGGGGGCACAGAGCTCTCCATGTGGCCAGCGTTGAATGGATGGAGCTGGCAAAACCGAATTTCATCAGGGCATGCACTTGCTGGCAGCAGCTACTTTTGTTTATCAAGTTCCTTGTAACGGCGCAAATTAGAGACTGGATCATTAGCTTCACAATGAACCAGAATGCTGATTTATTTAATGAATGTAAATGGTCTTTCGCTAGCTAATTAAATTAGGGAAATGAGAACTGTTGGTAATAAAATGGATAGCAAGGAGGAAAAAATCTACTGTACCCCAGTGACAGCTGTAATATAGGTCTTTCCATGCACATGCCCCTCTGTAAAAGCTTTGAACCAAGTTTCTGTCCTTGAGGACAGGCTTTTACTACATGATCTGTGATCAGCCATGGGTTACTGGGGGTCTGTAAAGGTTCTGACCCAAGACAGGTGATGGACTAGGCTTCGCTTTCTAGTTACACCTGTGTGTATCCTATCCAAGCTGAGTGGTCTCCTTGAGTTCCTATCAGTGTAAATACAATCATTGCATAATTAGTGCAATGAGCTATTTACAGTTGTTTCCACTTTCATCTACCAGGAGTAAGTTGCTCAGTGCTTTGGAAATTCCCTCTGTTGAAAACTCTCCTATTCCAAACCACCTACTTATGAAAATACACCATGGACCTTCAACGGTCAAGTCCAGCACCCAGTAAGTCCAGTCCTGACCTTATAGAACTGAAGCCAGAGACAAAAATATTGCCTTCACACAAAGGCTTACACAGATGGTCCCCAGCCATGCATTTCAGGACTGCAAAAGACCCAGCACCATAGCCAGAGTGGACTCTGGGTCTGTTGTAATACTATTATGAGCTCTCATGCTTTGGGGCAACAATGTGGAGGACCTCAGGGTGTCAAAGACACCAAAATCTCATAGACACTCCATACTCCATAGACATTGCTCACCTCAGGAACCCCTTGTCCCACCTAGCACCGCCGCAGCAACAGGAGACTGCTTCAGGTATTACAATGGCCAAATACTTGGTAATAAATCTTAACAATTCATTATAGATGAGGCATGGGTATGCTTAAGATAATAGAGCTCATAGAGGAATGGCATTTATTTCCTGCCAAAGAACATAACTAAAAGCCAAAGTGCCTTTTGACAGGTTTATAATCCACCCATGCGTTGCCATCCATGTAGGTCATACATTAGTCAAGCCACATGTTACTCAAGACTCCTCTTAATAAGCAACTTAAAGACTTTTAACAGCCTTTTTGTAGACTATTAGGAAGTAAAGCAATAACAGAAATATCACAAAACACTGTCTGTCCAGACCACCTACAAACAGATTGTTCTTCTCGGGAAATAAATCAAATGTAAGACTCAAGCTTCAGCGAAATAACTTCCATTAATTAAACCATGTAAATGACCAAGGTCTTCAAATCAAATCAAGCTAGCATAAATATCTCATCACAAAAGGTGCCCAGAGGTTATGGAGGAAGTCACCACGTCTATAGTTGTTATTAATAGGAATAAGTCTGTAAAGATTTAAGTCTATGCTTGAATTTTCAGGGCTATATATCTACATGGGAGGCAATAACTGGAACACAGTGATGATTAATATGCCTGATTAATTGCACTATCAGAAGACAGGCAATGCAATTACAGAGTCTTTCAGACATGCATGATCCTACATTCCATCACCAACTGAATAAAACAAACACAGAGTTAATCAAATGGAAAGGGAAAACCAAATTTAAGTAAACGCATGCAAAATGTCAAAGACACCTCCACTCTGGATCCCCTCTCAATATCAGCAAGAGAAGCATAAAATTAAAAAGCTGAAGGTGATAAATGATGCATCCCAAACAAAATCAAAGGAATCTCCCAGTATGGGCTCTTACGGCTCCTTTTGGTCTGCAGCTAGTGTGGGGGGAATACAAAATGGATAAAGCCATCTTTAGGGTGTTTCAGCACATGGTGCAAAGTGCTTGAGGATGTTACCACTGGCCATGACTAACTCAGGACTTCATCTGTTTCCAAAGCCAGCCTTTGGGTTGTGGTGGACCCCATTCAGTAAGCCAACGCTGCAATTTATTACCATTGAAAAGGGGTTGCTTCCCTTCCCTCTCCCATATTTCCTGTCTCCTTTGCTCCTAACCAGCCTCTTCCAAAAGGAGAGAAGGAATCTCTTGGCATCTACCATGTTCCCACAGCTGTTTGTAAAACACCAGCCATATTTTTGTTGGCAGAGCAGATGTAACTACACTTTCCCCATCTCTTCCCCACCCCAATGTACCTTCCCCAGCTGGATGCATACAACTCCTTTGAGTCATTCCCATGCAGTAGGCTGGGGGTCCTATGCTGAGCCTGTGAATTGATCCAAGTTAAAAATAACCTTGCCAAAAAAAGGAGAAGTTTCTAAAGCTGCGGGAGGGGGATGGGGAAGCCCAGGGAAGGGAACATCAACCAGGAGCAGGGTGAGAGCTGCTGAAGCCAGTTTTGGCTCCATGATAAGTCCCTTTGGAGCCACAGTTCATAGAATCATAGAATCATAGAATGGTGTGGATTGGAAGGGACCTTAAAGATCATCTTCTTCCAACCCCGCTGCCGTGGCCAGGGACACTTTCTACTAGACAAGTTACTCAAAGCCCCGTCCACCCTGGGCTTGAACATCTCTAGGGATGGGGCATCCACAACTTCTCTGCGCAACCTGTTCCAGTGTTTCACTGCCCTCAGAGTAAAAAATTTCTTCCTAATATCTAATCTAAATCTCCCCTCTTTCAGTGTAAAACCATTACCCTTCGTCCTATCGCTCCCCTCCCTGATCAAGAGTCCCTCCCCATCTTTCCTGTAGGCCCCCGTTAAGTACTGAAAGCCAAGGGAATGAGGGTGGGGGTGTTACATGTGGACTAGGGGCTCCTCAGCCCTTCTGTAGGCTCCACCTCTGCATGATCTGTGGGGAGGTCATAACAAAATGGAGAGGAAAACCAAAACAAGAAGACACCTCACCAGGAAGCCATTCCTGGTGAGGCAAAGCAGCATGGCAGATCTGTGACTTCATGGCAACTGCTGCCTCCTTTGGCAGAAGCTTGGGGTGCCTTTTTCTGCTCCAGCGCACAACTTTTTGCTCCCTATCAGTCCATGATACTTTTTCCTCTCCCCTATTCACTGGAGACAGACCCTGCCCATGCAAATATGATGTTTTCCAAGAGCATTGCAACATATATATATATATTTTAATTACTTTTAAAAAACATTTTTAATTTTTTTGGCCCCTAGGGATTATTCAGGGGGCTGATGTACATATTCCAGCATGTGGTCATGAGCTGTGGCAGCAGCTCGCAACAACTGAGTTCTAGTACTTCTTTTTTGTGTGTGATTTTTTCACAGCAGGAGTTGAGTGCCAGCTCACCGCCCTAATTTGAAGAGAGAGACAGAAAGCAGAAAAAGAGCACCTCAAATGTTCTCCTTTCCCCAGGAGCCTATTTGCAGAGGAATATTTCCACTGTCAGTACAACCTGGTGGCTTCCCCAGCACAGGGAGTTTTTTACTACAAGTTCAGGCAACGTTGTTGAATTTTTCATTTGGAAACCAGTTCATCCTTACTGTGGAGGCCAGAGGCCACAGAAACAATCCAGGAACAGGAAAATGAGAGGCACAAGTCCCACAGGGCACCCCCGGAGGAACTCAGCCTGAAAGCCTTTGGGGGCCATTTATATTTGCTTCCACATTTGTATGTTCTTGTAAGGACTGAGATCAACCCCAAAACACAGGTTGGATTCCAGTGCAATATGGTTTTCAGGCTAAAACCAGGGAATCTGGGGATTTGGAGCAATGAATAACTGTGAAAACTAACAGTGGCTGTTAAATGTTATGTGTGGGACTTAGGACAAGCTGTAAATTACCTTCCTGCTGATTGATTTGGGCATGTTTATGCAAAAAAATAGTCAGCAGGAAGGATTGCATGAGCTGCTGATAGGGTCAGTCCATGATGCTGAAGGAGAAAGGGCCGCACTCAGATCTGCCATTCCAGGCACCCAGCTGATTTCTCAGTCACTTTGGCATCAAAGCCCAAGAAAGCGAGGACAGATACAGGGAGGTGCAGCTCCTTGGGCAGTGGCATGCTCAGCGCACCTGAAAAGCTTTGGCCCCACTGCCTGCCTCTCTGTCAGGATCCTGGAAAGTCAGGCATACCACCACCAGCCCAAGCATTTCCACCATCACCAATAATTTTCTCCACAACCTTTGCTGCTGAGACAAGACCAGGAAGTTACAGCTCCTCTGTGGACCTCTGGGAGATAAGGAGACAACAGCATTATTCATTGCCTTTGTCTTCTGTCCTCTGACCCCTAAGTAGAGGTTTCCCTCACAACTATCTGCTCCAGGTCTTTGTCTTTTCCCTTCTCTCTGCAATGACAGGAGCAGCCCAGCCCTTTAAGAGGTACTCATACCTGTTAAGAGGTCTGGAGTCAACCGAATTGTGTCCTTTCCACAAAAAAAGCTTTTGCCAAGTGCTTGAAACCCAACACAATTCAGATCAAGTAAGGATCTCCTAGGGTATGTTGCTGGGGACCTCAAGGGATCACCAGCTGTTCAATGGTATCCTTCTCCCAATGCCAATATCAATAGATATTTTTAGGTGAAAAGATTTAATAACACTGAAACAAAAAGGAGAAGAAAAAAGACTGAATGAAAGGTGTTCCCACTGGGACAAAGCAGTTTTGCTCAACAAGGGTAACTTCACAGGTGCAGTTCACCCTCTTCTTCCCCCCTCTTTCTCACATACAAGACAAAAATTTCCTTATGGGATAAACGAGGAAATGGAGAAATTGCTCACTTGTCGAAAAGTCAAGCCAATTGTTTCCTGCTCTACGTTCAACAAAAAAGGTCCCACACACAATGGCTCTTCAGCACTTCAGCTGCAGCCTCTCACAGACACTTCTGCAAAGCCCAAGTGATGTTCTAACTGATGGAAAAGTCATTTCCAGTCCAGGAATTGCTCCCATTTTCTGGCCATTGCTAATGGCCCGTATCTGTGAACAACAGAACTGTCCACTGTCTTCCCAGAAGAAAAACCTCATTGGAAAATTAGAGCTACAGAATTGCCCCAGTGGAAGGGCTAAACTGAGGGATAGATCCAACCCAGAATAACCACAGAGCCTCTCTGGCCTCCTTGATTAAGTAAAAAAAAATGCAGGAAAGGAGAATTTCACAGAGAGTTAACCCTCATCTCCCCTTCCACCTGTGAATGCTGAAAAACATAGCAAGGGGGAACAACAACAAAGGAAGGAGATCGGTGTCAGAAGCAGGGGAACATTGTTGACTTTGAGGGGACACCAGAGGAGAAAAGCATTGGCTTTACTGGAAAAAGAAGAGGAGCAGGTAAAATGGTGGGAGAAGTGGGAAGGATTGATGGCAGATGAGTGCTGGGAGATCACCAGGAGAATGGAAGGGAGCAGGTCAAACAGGGAGGAGGACAAGGATTCCACCCTCCCCATATAAATTGCAGCTAGGGGGGAACACTAACCTCTAGGCAGAAAGGGCTTTAAAATACAGCAACATGTCTCCTTTTCTGAACATACCCTGTATTGTTATCCTTCACACACTTGGGATATGAAAGCAGGCAAATGAGCTCGTTGGTATGATGCTGGTTTAACACATTTTGTATGGTCACAGACCCACAATGAAGAAGACTGCTAGGAACCTCAAAAAAGCCTCTTAACTGATGATTCTCAATAACTTCAAACCAAGAAACATCTAAATTGCAATAACTCCAACAGCTGTAATGTGTGATGCTACACCATGTTTTCCCTTTGCAGTCAGATTGAGATATAAAGTTGTCCAAACTAGCGTCTAACCTGAGCTTCTTGCCAGCACAGACAAGAAGAAAATTATATTTCTTCCTCTCTCTGGCAGCTTTGAATATACTTTTCTCCCATCTCTTTACCAGCTCTTCCTTCTTAGGCTAGACAACCTCCATTTCTCAAGCTTTACCCCCAGGATGTGCTCTTAGATCCCTCTCCAAGTCATGATTGCTTCAGTCCAGCTAGAGACAAGTTCAATGCTGCCTCAGATGGCAGTTTGGCTTTCCTCTGAGCAGGGTTTTCTGCTCATGCTGAAAGAACAGGAGTGTGGGCAAAGCCTTTCTGCCAGGCAGTACATGAAGAAAATACTATCTAGTCTTTAGCTAGGACCACTGGGACAACACGACAATCTCAGGCAGGAGAAACCAAGGGGGAAGAGATTGTTTTGGTAAAACCCCATGCTCAGGGAGAACTGCAGATTTGGAAAGATGCTTGTACCAGCACCACACTACAGATGAAGACAACTAAGGCACCCTCAGAAACGATGGAGACAAGAGAGGATGAGGAGGAAAGAGGAGAGGTCTGGTTTGATATTATTCTATAACTGTTGATTATGGGGGACTCCATCCTCAAAAAAAAGAGAGGCACCCCTTTTTTTGTAAATCAGACTCTGATAACTCACTTCTTGGGTGAGATCCCTGAAGGCCAGCAGCCACATTTCCCCATGGCAGGACACCAGCATGGGAAAAATTAGCACAGCTGTAAGGTAATAGCATGAGAAGGTGGTTTGTAAAGTGGATCCCTCTGTGCAATTCAGAGAAATGGGCCTTTGGAGCACTTACTGTGGCAAAGAAAACAATTTAATAGATTCAGAGCCAAACACTACTGCCTTCCAGCATCCTTGATCAGAATTAATTCTACTACTTCCGTGAAACTAATCCAGATTTGCACCAAAATCACCAAGGTAGACTTTGGCCCTAATCCTTTAAAAGCATTTCCAAAGAAACCTAATGATTTGCAAACATCATTTTGTGTAAATCAGATTACTTTCTGCCTTACAAGGAGCCATTGTCGAACTTGAGTGATGTGCTTCCCTTTGACAACAGATTGCTAATTTCCAGACAAAAAATAATTTTACACTCAGAGCAGGAGGAACATCAAGTTTACCCCCCAGTTAGGAAAAGTTCTTGTTATTCTTAAGTGATTTTAAATTAGATCCAGCTGATAAAGAATTCTTTTCTGTTAATCTGCCTTTCCTCCCAAGACCTGAGATCAGAGATGCTCATGAACTAACTGCCAGAACATGGCACTTTCTGTTCCTTAGGATGGGTATTGAAATCAGACATCTGAACACAGTGACAAAAACTTGCAGACTAAACAAAACAAAACCCATCTTCTGAATGGACTGAGGCTGTTGGATGGAGCAACCCTTCAATTTCGTGGTGTTAAAAGCTAAAATCTCCCAGTCATGGCTTTGCTTGATCATAACTGAGGATGAACACATGAGTGAACCCCTCTTTGCAGCTGGTATGTGGCTTGCTCAGGATGACACGAGGAGTCAGTAATGGAGCCTGGAGAGCCCAGACTCCTAAGATGATACATGTTCCTATAGCAGTGTCCTTGGACAACTGTATCACAGGTGAGGAAGCCTTTTACCAGTACAGTTGGCATTCATGAAATTCCTCAAATGCTCTGACATGCCTTAGATACTTGCATATTGCTCCCTAACCTTGTTTAACCACACGGTAAACAGGAAGATGGGCTCCTGTTGATATCTGGGCTTGATCTGGAAGGATATTGCAATAATACTCATCCAGGACACTGGCCCAAAAGATCATGCTGACCAAGCAAATTGGGACTTTTACCATCCCTCAGCCATTCCGACCGAATCAGCCCGACGTTTCCCTGACCGTAGTGTTTTACCACATGCCGTGCGGGGACGGTTGTGCCAACATTGGTGATCTGGAGGAACTTTTCCCTGCGTTCCCCCTTTCCCCTTCCCCAGGCTGCATATAAAAGCAAGCCAAGTCAAGGAACTCTATCCCCTCGGAATAAATGGGAAATGTTTTCTAAATATAGGAAATAGATGTATCAAAAGGAGGTCGGCTGGGTTAAATACTATGCATGATGTGACAGTACAAGTGAGGCTGAGGAAACGGAAGGGAAATAAGAGCCATTCATACGGAAGGAAAGTGCTTGCTGCCAGCAGGCATATGTCAAAGGAGCTCTCTGTTTAAAGGTATGAAGCTGTGCAATTATAAGACCCCTGTTCCTGAAGAAGAGAATTTGTTTTGACCAGCACTGATAAAACGGGGAGGGTTTTTAGTGTGAGAAAGAGGATTTTCTCCTGCTTTTTCAACACCTCTCTGGAGCTGGGCCACACTTTGTTGTGCTCAGTTTTCAGGCTCCGCTCTGCAGGAATATGGTACTTCCTGAGCTCCTGCCGTTCCCACAACATTCTTACAGTCACGTTGTTCTTTCCGTGTTTTTAGTACAGGATTATTAAATCACTCGCTCAGAGGCTAGCAATGAATGACAGGGAGGGTCACACGTTTGTGGGCTTGAGTCCAAGTTTCCAGCTAATGACTTGAACAGAGGTCTAGCAGCGAGGGGAGACTGATGCTGGAACAGCAACGGCATTTTGCTGGAAAACCAAAGGTGTGAGACTTAAGTTGAAATCCACCCTGGTCAGCCCCAGTGAGCAGGCACTTAATGATGAAGCAAAGGAGCCAAAGGTGTTATATTGCCCATCTAGCATCTCCACATGCCCTTGGCTACTTCTTTTCCTTAAGAACATATCCTTGGAAATTGTGTTTGGGAAGGACATTTGATTGCACTAAAAAGGTCTGCTGATCTAATAGCAAAGGGTGCACTGACCTGAAGGTAGAGACAGAGATAACAGAGAAATTATTAGCTGTTGGAACATATGATCTTTTTCTTTTGGAAAGTAAAAGTTGATATTTTCTGTGAAAATCTGCTTAGGCCGATTACAATTTACTGGGCTCAGTTCAGAAGTAACTGCAGGATACACCACTGCCTAGCGAATCCCTCTGAGATGAACATGTAAAAGATGAAAACAGGGTCTGATTTGCTTTCATTTCCCTGGTGTTTCAGAATAAAGGCCCGATCTTGCTCACCCGAAGGACAGGAACTGCCACAGGATGGAGATGAATCTAGATGGTTATCAATGAAGATGGTAATGAACAAAGATGGTCATGAATGAAGACAGTCACAAGGAGAAAAGGGGCACCACCGTCATTTCCTTCTTGCAGGTAGCACAGGATGCAGGTTGGCTTTTTTTTAAGAGAAAAAGGCAGGTCAAGTTAAGTTGAGGACCCTTTAACACAAATTTCATCTGACCATGCCCAGCAGCCATCAGGGTTAAAAACCAAGACAGCTCCAAGTCTTTCCCACTGCATTTGGAACAAGTGGCAATCTCACATCCCAGGGACGTGGCTCCCCTGGGCCAGCACAATTCACAGTCAGTTTGGGTTTGATTTTGCAAATCCTCCTCTAACCAGAGCTTTCTCACACAATGAATCCTTTGACCTCACGCTGCTTGATGACGTGCATCTCGGCAATTTTCGAGGCCTCAGCCCCTGACCTGCCAAAAGCATGGGAAAGCAAACGCTCCCCTCAAGGGCATTTCTACGTAGGAAGACCAAGGGACCTTGAATGCTACAAGAAGGCCGCAAATTTAACACCATGAATAAAGTCTCTGTCGGCAGTCCGCAAAGAGCACTCCGACACCACAGGGCTTTGCTGTCGTCAGTGTGAAATTAACAACTTTGCCAGGACAGATAGTGTATATCTGTCCCTTTTTATTTCTTTTTTTCCCCTTCGAGTCCCCACTGGGGAAATTTCATTAAAGCAACGTTAGACCATGGATGTTAGCTGCGTTTGCAGCATATAATTAGCTGGTAAAGCTGAAATAAGGTATCTGCTGTAACCTTGGCTGCTGGGCTGCAAGGCGCTGCGAGCAAATTTTCAGGGAGATGCCACATGGGCTGTGGAAATGATGATTTTTCCCCTGAGAGCCTATGGAAGCTGTTTTTTGCTTGCATGAGGCCTTCTGGAAATTACAGTTCTCTAATGAGCAGATCCAAGGTAATAAATCAGATTGGGATCTCCCCATTTCATGGCACTGTGGGCAGCCTGTCTGCTGTATGACCAGTGCTTTGGTAAAGGGAAAACATGGGGCTGCCCCTGGGGACATTCCCACTGACCCCACAGGAAGGGCTGTATTCCGAAGTGGAAGCTGAGAAGATTTGAGACCTGAGGGCATGAATGTCTTTGGGCTATATTCAGGGCTCACATTTTGGGAAATGACTATTCTTGACAGCCAGATTCAGACCAGACTATCTCAGTCTGCCAGCTAGTGCCAGCCATGAACAGTTCAAAGAGTATTTATAGGGTATATCCTCAGGCTTGCAACCATCTCTGCTTGGAGCAACAGGTTGGACTGGTACCTCCTGAGGTCCCTTCCAGCCCAAATTATCCTATGATCCTATGAAAGGTGGGACCCTCTAGCTGAATTTCTCCCCTTAATGCAGACAAATGGTGGAAGCTACGCGTGTCCTGAAGACACTAGGAAGGGAGGGGGATTGGCGTGACCCTGTGTCAGCTCTGTACGGCGAGGCAGCACACCTGATTGCTGCTGCTGGCTACAGGAAGGGCATGAGATGACAGCTCTTCATGGCCTCAAAGGGAGTTTGACTCCTGTTCTGCACATCTGCATTGTACAGACCTGAGGGCAAATCACTTTTGTGCTGCTCAACCTGCTGAGTATCTAGATGTGGGCCCCTGCAGGATCAGAACTTGTGTGGACATCCTCTGATGTTTCATTTAGGTCCCATTTTATGTGCATCTTGGCTTAAGGATCTTCAAAACAGGACGCGATTATTTCGCAAAATGTTCCCTCTGATGTGCTTACACAAAACAGAAGCACTTTACACCAAAAGACACTGTAGGTTCCCAGGTTCATTGCTGGTGGTTAATGAGCTCTCAGTGTATTGGCATCGTTAATTGCAAATGCTCTATTCTTCTTTAAATTGAAGCTTGGTCTGAATTTTCCCTTTGGTTTCCAAAGGAGAGGAACACAGTTTGAACTCCGGTGATACGCTTTTGGTGAACTCTCCTGACACCGCAGCTGATGGTTAAACAAACAGGACTCCCCACCGTGAACTTTGCAAGGGCAAAAGTCCCTGTCCCACCACTTAATCAGCAGATCTGTCTAGCAGAAAACACCCAGCACATTCAGCCCACTTGGAGCTCTGCTGCCTTGAGCAAAACGCTGTATTTGCAATTGCTATCTTGTCACCTTTACCTTTGCAATATGATCGTTTGATGCTCGGATATGTGTCATTGTCTTGGCAATTTATTAGCTGGTAGTCAGTAGAAAATAATGGGTGATTCTCAGCAAGGGGAAACAGCTGCTGTGCGTGCCGAGCAGCTGATAAAACTGACTTTTGCTGTTAGTTCAGAGATAGGTCCTTTTATTATCAAACAAACCCTGCTTCTTTACCTCTTCTCAGGTAAGGAGGGAGGCGTTGCTCAGTGTGACTAACACGAACTAAGCTTTAATGAGCTCAGATGTCACCAAGGCAAGATGTGCTCTGATGTCACGAAGAGTCATCCAAACTCTTGATCAGGATGGTGCTTTTCAAATACAACTTTGAATTCACTAGTTTCATGAAAAAATTGAATGGCATCTTCAGTGAGAGCACATGTGCCCCAAGCCAGGTCACCCAACCTGGACGCTGGCAGGGGATGCTTGGACATGTGTCCCTTTTCCCAGTGCCCCACACTTCATGTCTCAAATCCTCCCTCTTTGTTCTTTTCACCCAGAGTAGGACACTTTGGGGAATTTTCCCCTAAATCCCACTTGGCATCCTGGTATTTGAGGTCACAAGAGCAAGGGCTGAAGATTGACAGAGGTGAACCCAGGTTGTATGAACACAGTTCAAGGCAAACAAATGGCACGAAATACCAGATCAACTGACCCAAAACAGGTTTGCAATAGAAGTGGTGTCTTATTACCCACCTGATACAGCTGGACAAAGCAAGATGTTAGGTGCACCAGCTTCTCTAGGGCTAAAATGAGAGCTGCAAACTTTGAGAAAAAGCATCTTGTATTTAATTAGACTTGTTCAAGTTAGACCACCTCATACCTGTAGGGTAGAGGTGATGCTAATGAAGGGAAAATGGTGCTTATTTCGAAAAGACAGGGAGAGGAAATGATATGTGGAGACGAAGGTTGATGTCATGCTTGCATCCCAGTTTAAAAATGCCTGTTGGACTGGTAGAGCAGCTGGTGTTGCACAAAGCAGCATGATTGGACAAGATATATTTTCACTGGAAATCTTGAGAGTAAATCTTGCTCACTCATTACTTTATTTCCTTCATAAAAACTTGTTTGTGCAAGAGCGAGGGTGTGACACCAGCACTTTCTTATCGTATAGCTTTGTAAACCAGGCAAAATGTCCTGTACATCTCCACATCTTTTTCTTTTCTTTCTCGCAACTATCCAGGTACTTACATGACCTTTGTTCTTCTATTAGGTAATTATTTTGCAAGTGTTTACAAACTCACCGATAGTAAACTTTTATCTTGGCAAAGTGAGGACAGCAGTGATTTTGCATTCTGCTTTTATCGGCTGACTTCAGCCTAGAAACTTCACAGCCCGGGGTTAATCTTCCATCTCATGAACTTCGTAATCTACAGGCAATGGGTCAGGAAAGTTCACAACCGTTTTTATCCATGTGGATAAATGCAAAGTTCACTACCGGAAAAAAAAAAAACATAAAAACTGATGCTAAACAGAGCAGATACATAAAACAAGACTCCTGAAAAGGGGTCTTTTGGGAGTATTTGGCTGCATAGGAGATGTATTGGAAAGGGAAGGCAGCATTTTCACACCAGCTACTCTGATTTTACCTCATGACTGGAGGATTCATTGCCATAGGAATCACTCAAGAATAACTACTACATGGGGAAGACCATCAGGGTTCAAACTAGGATTAGGTATTCCTAAGGGGAATGAGGAACGGCAGACCTACAATAGGGCAAAGAGAGAGATCGGAAGTGGACAGAAACAAAAAGAGGTTGTGAAAATTTTCCAAGCCCCACCAATGCCGATATACTTTGACCACCAGCAGTTGCCTCTGTGCTGCAGGATCTGCCCTCTGAGCAGACAGTCCTGGCACTATACGTGGAGAAAAGCTCTGCCTCTCTCCTGCTCTGCCTGCAGGCATCAGATCTTACCTCCCATCCAGGACACAACATGATGCTGAGCGTTAATCTGCTGTCATATGGCAACTGCTTTGTTAACATACATGGGTCCAAACTTGACACTTGGATCTTCAGAAGAGCCAAAAAGGTGAGGAGGACCTTTGTCTCTGACTATTGGTTTGTGCAGATCTCAGGTGGTCTTCAAGATTCGATGGTCCCAACCTACTGCTGGTATCCTGAAGACATTCAAGATGGACCCTTAACCCCAATAATTGTATTTAAGACGAAATTCCAGAGAGGATATATGCTATCTGCAGAGATCTTCATGATTACTGTGACGTGGTGGGGCAGCTCGCATG
>VYZM01013070.1:35036-52729 GCA_013398915.1 Dromas ardeola | reverse complement strand
TGGACAAAAGTATATAATCTTTAATGCATTCAGGGCGATGGTGTAATGAAGTATTTCTTGTTGCTCAAAAGGGGACAGCAAACATGCAATGCTATGTCAGTATAGTCAGAGAAAGCAACTAAGCACATAGAGAAAATTGCAAATTCTGAAAAAAGTGGGGTTTTTTTCCCTCCTGTTAGAAATCCTTTTTTTTTTCCTGCCATTCTCTACACATCTGTGTAAATAACAACTCACCAGGTGTCAAAGGTGGTTTGCCTCTTTGAGTGGTTTGCGATGGTGCTGCTGTCTGCTGGTAACACAGAGGCTCTGTTTGACACATTGTTTTCTATGTACGTACTCTCTGGACGCGGAGATGGAACTGAACAGAGAAATAGCAAACAATGTATAATGACCTCTACCAAAAATCACATCTTTCAGTTGTCTGCTTCCTCTCTACCTCTTTTACAGAAACAAGACAGTAAAGACACAGTTGTACTTTATGTATGACTGAAAAAAAGCATACTTTTTTTTACAGTTTGGAAAGCTGTTGTTTTGTGATACTTGCAAGGTAATATTAGTTGTAAAATGAGACCATCATCGGAACTTGCGTAAGTTGTTACTAGATTTGAGAACATTTCTATCTGTAGGGAGTCACAACTGCAATCGTTATTTAAAAACAGGAAACAGAATAAAAGGTTGGAATACTGTTACTAAAGACACAATACTACGGTTTACACTTTGCCTTCACTTAGACCTTAAAAAAATAATGGTACCCATCCCGAAAAAAAATTACTTTGGATTTTAATGTAACTAAGAGTAAGAGATTACTCACTAAAAATGAAAAGATCAAAACCGGATATATATTTTTCAAACAGACATACTGTGGTTTTCAAAATAGGTTATACATACCTAGAACATAAATTTATTAGAATTATGAAGATCACAAGAAATAACTGCACTGGATTAAAAATTGATCAGACAGGAGTTGCAGCATTACTACAGCATCACACTATACTATTTATCAAAATCAAATCTGTAAGTTTTTGTTCAAGCTGTAGTATAAAAGTACATGCTAATAACCTTTCTATTAAGTCAGTATTGAAGAATTACATGAATATAATTTTACTTTTTTCATAGTAACTTTTTCTTTCAATAGTTTTTTGCATATACTATTATCAATGTATTATTTAAATGTAGCATCATTTTCCTAATGCAATAATTAAGTCCATGAACCAAAATGTATTTGTTTCATAGATACAATTAAAGAGGAAGAAACCTCTAGTTTATAATAAGGAATTGAATGCAACCCCAGACCTACAGTTTCCTTAGCACATGACTTACGGAAAGTCATTCTTCCTTGGAACTTCTGTTTTACTATATATAAACCAGAAGGATAATCCATGTCTAATTTTACGAGTGTTTTAAGGATTAATAAAAGCAATTCAGGATTGAGGATTCCTAATGATTATCTGTTGCACATGCTACAAAACCTTACACTCAAAAGCATTGCTGAAAACAGTACAAGCTTTAATATTGCAATATTAGAACCTGTGAGCAATGGGACACTTGCAAGGACTGGCAGATTTTAGCATGCCTAAATCAGGTCATCAGCTAACTGAAAAACCTGAAGAGGATCAGAGAGAGATTTGTGACTCTACTTAAGGTTATCAGGTGACTCATAATCGAATTTTAGCAGATTGGGACTTCTTAAGGTTCAGGGGAGCCCCACAAGCCTCCTAACACTTGCAGGACAGTAATTAGCTTCTTAGCATCCTTATCATTTTTGAAAGGATTACCCAGGTTTAGCCATGAGGCAGCTGCTCAGAAATCACCATCTTTTGTGTACCATAATAGAACAATATCTATCTGTGTGTATATACACACACACACACATATACATACTATATGCACATACATAGTCCTGTGTTATTATTTATTCTGAACTGGGATTATGTAAGTGTGCTTTTGCTTGTAGGAAACCCTGATCTTTAGTAAGTCAAAACAAAAGAAACGAATATAGGTTTCAAGCAATGAAAAACTAGCATTACAGTTCCATGCACCACAGTATCTGAAATAGATCAGTAAGTATGTCAATGTGTTACAAGTATAAAGGTGTTTAGGTATAATGTTAATAAGAATTTAAAATACGAATTAAAAACATTAATGAACTGTTTACTCTGATAATATTTATTTTGTTCAGCCCCTGCTGATGTTGATCTTGTTCTTTACAAGGTACTGCACTGGATATACTTTCCAATCAAAGCCAGTTATCATTTGCAAATAGATAATGTGATACTAATACAGATACTGCATACAGTCTAGCAGGTCAACCCAGTCTCTGAAAGTGGGGTAACAATTCTTTTTCCAATAAACTTTTTTAGTTGTTTATGTTAGTTCTCCATATCCATTTCCACTACTTAATTTATATTCCATGTTAAAATTCTTGTTTAATTTTGAAAGATCCACCATAAAATTACCTCTGTAAAAGCTGCCAACTCTTCTCGGAACAGGGTCATTATACAGAATTCGATTTTCCTTAGTAGATGCTCCATCTTCTGTGTGTGGATCATGATATGCTCCACCCTAAACAAAAGAAGAATCAACTATTTAAAATGAAAGACTATAAACCGATTTGCAGTTTTTAGCCAACATACATAAGCAGGAAATCCCAAACTTAACCACACACAATTTTCTTTTCGTGTTATTAATAACTGCCAATATCAAATCACAGACTATGTAATTAATAATTATTTGGGTTTGCTGCTTGCTTGCTTTTTCTAAAATGGCATTAACAAAATTTTGCCTTACTTGTAATTTTAAAGATTTGAGCATGATTCAGACCCGCAGATTTTTGCCATGAATGAAATGCAGTTGTAACATCTCTGGAGGAATCTTTTACTGGAGGCCTTGTTAAATTAAATTCTGATGGAATCTGGTCACTACTACTGGCAAATTTTAAAAAGCAAACAGGAAATGCATATAACTTGTGATAATTGCAACACCAAAGCACTATCTCTTATCAGCTATATACAGTAGTACCTAGAGGCATTAACAGTCACAAAATCTACTGTATGCAAAATAAGAGGTAGTCCCTGAACGAAGAAATCTATAAGCTAAATAGTTAAGTCAGACAGGATAGCAAAAAGAATATCATTACCTCTAATTTACTCTGTTTCCCTGAATACAGTACTTCCTGGAAAGTATTTCAAGTAAAAGCTTAAGTATGCCCTTAGAAACATTCATATGCATGTAATTTGCCACCAAATATGACTTAACTCCACTCTTAAATGAACCAGATGCTGCAATTTGTCCCAAAGTACGGACTAACCAGTTAGAATTCAATGCTCTCTACAAGACCCTACAGGAAACTGTACTGTAACCCTTATATGAATTTAAATCTAGAATGTCCAAGAAGGACAAAGGTTAAAGAAACAAAAAAACTACAAAAACCCCAACCAGAATTAAAAATTGGGACTGCAATATAGTATATAAGTGATTTTCAAAATCTATTTTGCCTTTTATCAATGAAGATCTGGCCTCACTGTCACAGATAAAACAACCCTTGCAACTGTATCAAGACAAGAAACGGAACTAAAGCAATGCTTTACATCACAGTTTGATTCTTCTAAAATTTACAGGAGGCTGAAGCATGTGATTAAATTACTACTTGTTTAACATACCTCTTCTTTGTCAGCAGTTACGTTACAAATATGAGACAGTAATAGCAACTTTTACATGATTTTCTTCTGCTTGCCCCCTTTTGTGTATGTTTAATTTAAAGTAAAAAAGAACCCTTAAAACAAAAGTGTTGTACTGAGACTTAAAAAGCCTCAAAACTAACAGTGAATGCGAATCTCTTTTTTTTTTTAAAGTAAGATTTAAGCACTAGCAAATAAATAATGGTTTTCTTTAAAAAGACTTGGTAGAGCTAAAGAGAAAAATCAATGAGAAACTAGAAACATGGAAAATATGAGCACCAAGAGAGAACCAGTACAACTGAATAGAAAAAAAAGGAAAACAATGAAGAATCTTTGAGAACACTTATGTTATTCCTGATTTTTTCAGTTCAGTAATCCTGAGGGAAGTTAAATTTTCTGATTTCTAATGCAGAATGTAGCAAAAAAAAAAGCCACGCCAAAAATGGGGATAGGAAGGAGCCAAAGAATGACTTCTTTGTGACAATGCCTTTATGAGCCATAAGATTGAGAATTTAATTCTGATTTGTTACTGAAAGTAGTGTAACCAAACAAAAACAGCTTTGTGAATTTACAGACTTGCCATCCATTTCAGGAGAGTATTTTTCCTTTCAGACTTCTAATGGTTGAAATACAGATTTAAAAGCATTAATTGAAGGCTTAAAGTTTAAAAACACTGACCATAAGAGATACAGGCAAGTTCTTTACAGATGATTATGCATTCCAAAGCAAACCAAAACGAACAAAAACATAAGCATTAAGCAACACATCAATTTTTCTATTTAAAACAAAAATTTGTCAACCAATTGTCAAAAGACAAAGGACGATCTAATAAAAACAATCTGCCTCTACATAATAGGAAATAAAATTAAAATTACTTATCAAATTAGTATCTGCTACATAATGCAGAACAGGATCCTAAAGCTCTGACAAATACAAGACAGCATGAGCTTTTCTTACCAAAAACTCAAATGTTGGTGCTATTGCCCTTCTACAGTAACATTCTGAAGAATAAGTAACATTTAACTGAAATGAGAGAGAAAAATGACTACACAAAGGAAAAAAAAAACCTGGTTTTGAAATGGAGCTTCTGTAATCACTTCTAAGTAGCTTTTTTTTTTTAATTACACTGTGTTTCTCCTTTTTTGATGAGATCTCATGTGTGAATACACACAATTCTAAATGAAGGAGAGGTGGTAAGTAAGAAAAAAATTATTATGCCTTTTTTCCCCTACCGGACTAAAGAGGCAACCACTACCTGAAAACTCTTTTTGATGGTACTTGAAGAGCACTATTAAGTCAGCTACACGTATTTCTTACATAAACTAAATAGGCAGAGTTTATTAGTGTCTCACAATAAAGCATAATTTTTAGACCTTAAATAATATTTGCAGTTCTCTGATTTTCTTCAATTTGTCAACAAATCTGAACTAGATGTTCTCTCCTTAGACGTCACTATATCTTAGATGTAGGTATAGAGAAACAAACACTCGCTTGTGCACTTCTCTGGGCACCATTTTGCTCCAGTTTGGATCAATGGTATAGCAATGTAAGGATCTGAGGACAAAAGCAGCCATATTTACATATGTGATGTGTAAAACATCAGATAATTCAGAAGTGTTATGTAAAGAATGTAAATCAACACCAGAACTGGTCTTTTCTCCACTCATTAAATAAAGCTCACAGTAAAACACAACAAGGTTATCTAATGACAGTAATCACTGTAAGGAGTCAATTTACCACTGGCTTCTCCAACATAAAATCTCTAGAGTAGCCCAGTTGTTTGTCATACTAATCAAGAGAAATATTGCAAATTTTTATATTCCGCTAGTAAATGATGGCATTTCAGCAATAATGTCCTGCTACAAGCGAATGAAAAGCTCACTTCCAAAATTAACATTAGCATTCATAACAGAAAGACATAAAAGAAAACCTAAATAAAAACACAAGTAAGAAGGTTAATTAACCAAAACAATATGATAAAAATGACATCAGACAATGTAACCAAAGACTAGGAACTACTAATGAAATTTTAACTTCAGAGACCAATTTTTCTGTTCTCACATTTCAGTACTTTAAGAGAATGGTATTCATAGTCCATTTTTAAAAATTATTTTTAAAATAGCCTCTCATTTTGCACTAGAAATATTTAGCCCTGATGAGAAAACCCCCAGCATCCCTTGCCTTACAAGATGACAAATAAACAAATAACTGCAAACAAACAAACAGAAGAGGGAAAGCAGGACACTGTCCCCACATGAAGTAAAGAGAGGAAGGTAAGCCTTCCATAATAGCAATATTTTGAACTAACCCTATTAGTATCTTCTGTACAGTCTTCTCGTGACGAGCCAACAGATCTTGTGAGTGACTTATGCTGCACCTGTGGAGATAACAGTTGCAGGCTGTTTGCTCTGGCTGCCATCCCTTGCCCTATGCTTAAGCCACCCTCTGAGCCCTTTGACCTCACTCTGTCCCGGCTCACATACATAGAGTGTCTATGAGGGCGCTGCTGTGAAGAGAAAGGACTGGTATAACCTAGACCATAGGAAAAAGATTCATGTGGAGCAGACAGAGAGTGGGAATGGCTTCCATCCATGTGATCTGGCAGTTTTAACTCCTCCATTGTTTTGGAGTGTCTTGTCGATGGTCTTCGGGTATCCAGGGTACCCTCGCTGCGGTTATTCCTCC
Source organism: Dromas ardeola (assembly GCA_013398915.1). Lineage (NCBI taxonomy): Eukaryota > Metazoa > Chordata > Aves > Charadriiformes > Dromadidae > Dromas > Dromas ardeola. The sequence continues at coordinate 46,367 of VYZM01013070.1, read as the reverse complement.
CCGATGGACTGAGCAAAGTTCTGTTATCACTGTGGCGGGGAGCAGTTGGACTGGTAGGAGAGTTCAAGTCCATGCAGCTGGAGGGAAAATACCTACTGCTGTTTGGTTCTGCAGCTTGGGCCCTGGCCTCAGAAAGGTTGCCCACGGATTTAGAGTCTGTCAGAACCCCATGGCTCTTTGACTTTGTCCGATACGAAGGACTCTTAGAAGACTGTGGGATAGTATCGATATAGCTGTGGCGACTGTGCTTATCGCCGGGTTGCAGTGTCCCAGTTTTGCTTTGAGAAGTTTCCATAAACGAGTGCCGGTTCTGCTGAGATCTGGTGTTAGACTTTAGGTACTTTGTGCCCGGACCATCGGAACTTTTTGGGTCCACATTAAAATCAAATTCTGTTTTTGCCTTGGTTTCCTTTGGGCTGAGAAGATGTGGCATGTTATTATTGGCTAGATCCTTGTTGCCAGATCCAGGTGTGTTGCTTGACTTTTTTGTATGCATTGGACTGTGTGCAGCTCCAGGAAGGTTTCCATTTAAAAAGCTTTCATTTGCTGGAAGACCCTCTTCTCTTGGACCGCCAACCCCTAGTGTCTGTATATCCTTGCTGTTTGATCTGTGGTGTGATTGCAAAGCAGAACTTTTGCTGGCTTGATTTCTACATTAAAATGCATAAAGAAGCATTAATATACCACATTACATATTCATGTATTAATAACTTCAACAAAAGTACACTCATTTCAGAAGGGAGTTGCCATTTAAAACCACAAAATTTAACTGCAGTAAGATCAAATACTGCCAACTAGGCATCAGAAGCTCCACTAAAATAACAGACGTGCAAGTGTTGGTACATTGTTGTTTCTTGCTGCTTATATCCTGATCGACAAACTCAGCTTTGGTTAATGGATTTTGCTGACAAAAAAAAAAATGAAGATATAAAATCCAATCATAGAAATTCCAACATATATGTAGACATTTATGCACGTGTGTGAGTAATATATGTGCACAGCAATAATGTAAGCACTACATTATGAAAATTAGCTGTATATCCATTGAAAAAAAAAAAAATCTTAATTACACCTGGCATATCAAAGTGAAGGTAGAAAAATAAAGTATGTCAGCACTGTCAAAAAAATCCAATACAATCAATGCTCCAGGCCATCCATGTCTGATTTAAAAGGGGAGGGGAGGAGAGAGGAGGAGGAAAAGAAGATATTGTGCTGGTAAAGACATCCAGATGGAGTGAGCCTCAGCTCAGTGCAGCAGAGCAAGCCCCGTAACACCAAACCCAAACCCAGGTTTGCCACAGGAACCCCAGCTTTTGTGGAACTTGGCACTATCCCAGTTCTTGGCACACTAACTCACCCCCAAAGTTGCACCCAAAATGCTCTGCAACCAGACTGACTTGGATGCAGAGCTACTTGGTGATGTCCTTAACCTCTACTCTACTCTTCAGCTCTCCTGGTTTTGGGATTAGGGGGCCGAGATATGAGTTGGTTCTGCAAACACTCAGCCTGAATTTATTTGAGCAGGATTTATTATCTCAGGTTTTCTGGCATAAAACCAGTTCTGCTTCTGGACTTACGCTGGCACTGCAAACTAGCCATGACTGAGCAGTGCTGCAGCTGTACTTGTTAGCCTTGATGGACCCAGGCTGGCTATAAAGAGTTAACTTCTTTTTGTATCAAATCTATGATAACATAACTCAGATATATTAATGAAGGTTAAAGTGAGAGCTCACTGTACAGCTGAGTCTGTACCTTTGTTGATCTTGTTGCTAATTATAATCGGATAATGCTAGCCATTTTATATTTAGGATTTTTGTACTACCCACTTTCAGTGATCTAATTATGTACTCTATTACAGCTTCTAGAAATTTAGCAATTTTAATGTCAGTTTAAAATGTTTTTTAGTTAAAAGATAGTACACTTTTTTAAGACATAGAGATATAAGAAACCTAGTAATTTTAAATCAAGTGGCTAGGCAAGCCTTTGTATTAGACAAGAAGTTTCCCATGGATCTAGGTTTTCCTTTCTGATGACACATCTCTAATGGTAAAACTTCTGTCCTAAATATCTACTAGGGCAGCTAAAACTTTTTGGTGTCTATCACCAAAAAAGTATAGATTGTAAATGTCATCATCACAAAGCTTAAAATGAGGAGTAATGTTTTGAATCTCACAAAAAGAGATAAAGAAAAACATGTCTGGGATTAAAAGCCACTATCATTCTGCATACTTCAGACGGTGACCTTTAGGAAAGCTTTTGTCAGAGGAATACCATGAGGTTTTTTTTGTACTGAAGCATTTTATCCACAGTAAACCTTGCTGTTGATGCATTAAAATCAAGTGGTTTCTCTCAAGTTATGTGCGCCCAACAAGGGAGTCACTGAGCAAATACACCCTGTTTTAAATTCAAGTAGACTAGACTTGATTCATAATTGCAACTGCAGACAAAATTGTTCATCACCAATTTGGAGCATGATCACCACACACAATTTTCAGGACATTTAGCTGCTAAAAATCTGTGTGAATTTTGAACTTTCAAATGTCAAAACATTGGACAGATTTGCACATGTACAGTAATGGTAGCATTCCAAAGAAAAGCTCATTCCTTTGGAATCTCAGGCGTCCTCCAAGCCACAAAGTTCCCACTGTTGTTCAAGAAAAAGGCTAACATTTTTTTAAGATGGGTAAACCAACTTATTTTTCCTTTGTCGTATGCAGAAATGGCTTGAACATTGCCTTTGGGTTTTTTCCCAAGGAGCATTCAGCCTGATGCAGAAAATTAGCCAAAATTTCAGCTTGAATAGCTGTAATACAGTAAAACCGTGTCTACTTCCTTGATTCAGTGAGGCAACATGGAGCTGTATATACATCTCAATGTGCCTAAACTGTCAAACAACAACTTTTCTCTTCTTGTAAATGATGTTGTATGTAACCATGATAGCAATTCACTGGTTGGCAAAGCAAATGTTGGTGACATGACTACATTTACCTGTTAGACAACGTGTTGCTGTCTACGTGGTAAGGTTTTCTCTTAGCTGACCGCGAAGGTGAGCTTCCACAGCGATCCAAGAGTCTTTGGGTTTGAAACGAAGGATGGTTCAAACATTGTTCTGTCAAATATCTATCTGCTGGATCTAACTTCAGTAAGTTCTTTGGAAAACAAATCCCAAAGTTTAAATGTTAGTATATGCATTCGCATTATTAAAAACATATAGAAAATAAAGAACTCTATTGGTATAATTTTTTTAATCTCCCAAGTTTCTGTGATTAGATGAAACCACTAGAATAATTTCATGTTGCATTAAACTACATATGATACAAAATAAACACTTACAAAACCTATGTTCTACTTAAGAGATAGAAGGCCTCAGCCTTGCTTTTTATGACACATATAAGTGCTAAATGTATATAATGAATATACATACACATACATAGTTATACGTGTGTGCTTAAAATATGTTTAAAATACAAAAATATCTAAAATTTAAAAACCATGTTTTATGTATATAGCTATACATGTTTAAAATATATATATATAAAAAAAATATTTTTCAGGATATACTGTACAACAATGTTTAGGATGAAAAATATTAAATTTACCAATAATAAAATGCTACAATGAAACAGGCTTTACAAACAAACAGAAGAAGCATATGGGAACATTCTTATTAAAAAAAAAAGTTTTTAAAGCTAGTATTTTTAAAAATACACAAATATGAAGAGTTCTGTTTTTTAATTCTAGTGTTCAAGTCCACCCATATTTACAAAGAATCGTCTAAACTGTTTACAATGCACTCAGAATAACATTTGACTTATAATTCTGTTAGATCTGCCGTATTCTAAACAAAGACACTCTCTGACATGTAGAAAACATTTAATCACAAAATCAAAAACCAGGAGATTGGGTATTTTGATAAGTTTGAAAGGTTTCTTGCAGGAACAGGGAAATACAAAACTTATCTTGGAATATTTGACCATGCACGACTGTCAGCAAGGATAAAAGTTTGAATGGTTATTAAGTAAAAAGAATAGCTAGTTTTTTTAAGTGTTATGTATGTCGAATAGAGAACAACTCTATGTGTATATATGCATGTGTATACACACATGCACACAATGCATATCTGAATATGCATTTACATAGTATTCAGCCACTTGACCACAAACCAGTCTTCCCTTCACAGGACCCCTGTACTTCCAACCATGCATTGAAGAGCATGAAGAAGATGAAGAGGACAACTCTCTTCAACAACAAGCAGAAGTCGCCTGATCACAGGCCCTCATTCTCATGGCAGACTTCAACTGTAGATGATCCAGGACATTTCTAGATTATGTTGGTGGCAGCTTCCTAGTGCAGCTGCTGGAGAGACAAATCAGCCAAGGGTAGGACTCAACTCTACTTGACCAGCTGCTCACCAACCGTAAAGTGCTGGTGACAAATTTGATCAGAGAAGACAGCCTGAGCTGTAGCAACCATGAGATGATGACAGTTAGGATTCAAAAGAAGGGTGGGAAGATAAGCATCAGGATGCAGGACTTTAGGAGAGCAGACTTCAGCTTCTATAGGGCATCACTGGGAAGATTCTCCTGAAAAACTGCGATCAGAGGAAAGCTGTCCAGGAGCCACTTCATTTTTAAAGAAAATTTCTTGAGAGTTGAGGAGCAAAGCATCTTATTGCACAGAAGACAACTAAATTTTGCATAAGCTCAGGTTGGCTAAACAAGGAATTCCTTAATGAACAAAAATGCAAAATGGGAGCGTGTAAGGAGTAGAGAAAATGCATGTCTGCTGCTGAACAGGGGAGCAAGCTGAACGACAGATGACATGAAAGACTGAAATACTCAACGTCTTTTTTGCCCAAGTCATCACATGCAAAACCATCTCCCAACTCCCAAATGCAGGCTTGCAAAACAGCATGATTCGTGAAGGAGAAGGGAGGAGAGGAGCAATAAAGCAACAGGGCCAAATGGATGTCTCTTCATTAATCTATGAAATTTAGATTTCCAGAATCTAGAAATGCTCTCTAAATAGAGATATATCAAGAACTCACTACTTTAGCTGGCATGAGTTGAAGTGTGGGTTATTCACTAATCTAGTAATCAGACCTGAGGTCCCTGGGAATGCAGATAATGAGGAACAGACCAGGCGTGGACATGTGACAGACTGTCCAGCATCTGGAGAAGAGAAAGGCATACAGCAAAGTATGTGCAGCATTTGTAGCATGCAACTTAACCACAAGTCCCTTCTGTTCTCTTCTTGTAGTCTTTTGCTCATTTTTTAACAACTTTCCAACTCCTGAATTAAGTAATGTAGGCCAAACACAAAATATTCTCTCTACAGAATCCCTGACCTTTCTCACTGTGTAGGGAGAAATACAGACAGAAAAAGTTGAAAAGAATTATTTAAATTGGAATGGAATTATTTGGAAACCTGTGTTTTACCTAAAATTCAAGTGCTTCATTTCACAATTTTGTAACTTTTAAATCACACCAAAAGAATGCAAAAGACATTGAGATATAACATAAAAATTAGGAAAAAATGAAAATAAACCCCACCCCAGCAGATGTAACAATGGTCTGAAGAATGATCTTGAAATAGCTGTTCTGTAACATATGCTACAGCTTGAGCTACAGGTAACTACGATGCCAGAAAAAAGTATCTGTGAATTAGAAAATAGAGGGGAATGTATAATACCCAAACAAGTAATTATATGCACCAAGGTATCTAATTTTGTGGACTCCATGAAACCAAGATAAGAGCTATGCTGACTTTCTTCATAAGGCAGGGAGATTAAAGGAGAGTGATTTGAATGGTTGTGTTCAAGAAAAAAAAGAGTAGAGCAAATTTTGTGGATTTCTGCTGGCTACATCAATACTGCTAAAAGCAAGTAAACACCCAAGTATACCCACAAAGTAGATGACCTCTGGTTTCCAAGACAACTGGCACAGATGGGCTTGGGACCACACGATTCATTTAGAGTTGATTAGCCATATCCACACTTCCTATTTGTCCCAGATCGCCTTTAATTCTTAGGTGGTACCCCTGTGATTCTAAACCTAATTTTTGACGCTGACTTTTTTTTTCAGCTTACTGTGGATGAAATAACGGGAGGGTTGTACTGCAGCTTACCACATTGATGTTTTTATAGTACAATAATAAGGACAACAATATGTGATGCATACCCAGTAACATGGCACAAATGCATAGCACAGTGCTTTACAGTGTTTGGCCATTTTGAGGAGAGCCAGCTTCTCCTGATCCCCTGTAAGAAACTATCTCCGGCCCATATCCTAGTTTGGCCACAGTTAACTAGCTGAATTGTTCCAAAACAGGACCGAAGAGTAACTAAACATACACGCTGTGTAGATGTGTGTGATAGCAAGCAGATTAAGGGCTCAGGTAAAAAAAAAAAACAACAAACCAAAAAAAACCTATGCATCAACTTTGTCTTTGACAACTGTTGACATCCTCATGCTTATCCAACAACAAATGAACAACTCAGGTTAGCCTAATACTCTGTGGATTTATTTAAATTTATTACAGGTTGAGAGCTCATACTCCAGCATTACTAAGGTAACCTGTGCATCTGAATGTATGTCAATGTGAATGCATATTGCTGCAAACAATGGTGATTCTTTTGTCTGGACTACGTATTGCTTATCAAATCAGTCAAATTTGAAGACTCTCCAGGCATTTGCAAGGGATATTTTCCTGATTCCTAGGAAATATCTAGCCTTGCTACAAACCATGGTGATACCAAAATATCTCAAAAGGAATTTCACAAGTACTTCTAAGATGTATTATATTAGGAAACAACAAATATCTTCTCATCATATTACAGACAGACAATAAAATAAATTTTCCTACCTTCATAAGATCAAGCAATACACCACTTAAAATTCCCAAGTATCTTCTCTCTAAAGACTGTGGATGATTGACTGCTGGAAACTGTAAAAATAATATAGCATAAATATACTGAGAATGTAAATAAGGTCTACATGAATACAATGTTTCAAAAAATAGAAACTACACAGTAAATAAAGACACGTAATTAATGGGAATCATATGCACTGAAAAAGTTAAGTGTTTTGTGAAATATAACAAAACATAATGAAACAAATAACTGTTGATGTATAATATGCATATAGTCAATCAAAGAAAGTATTCTTGATTAGTAGGGCAGTCAAGGAGCCTCTGTCAAATGAGTAATAATCAACTTAGGTTTATAAATGTTTTTGTGGCATTATGATTGACAAGAGGTAGGAGGTTTAAAATAGATTCAGAAATAACATAAGTAATATATATTTAAAAAAAGGATTAAAAATAGCTTTGAGATAATTTTGAGAGTGCAAATGCTGTACTAATTGAACACCAAAGATTAACAGACAATTCCAAAATGTTTTTAGTGAAAAACATCAAACCCCCAAAGGTTTAAGGTTCAAGATTACTCCTGTGGTCATGCTGTAGTAAGAACTGGCAACGCCACAAGTACTGCACGCTGCTGAAGGGCATCTTTTGTCAACTAGAGTCTGGACAAAACCCAATTTATTGGGTAGTATTTGAAACTAGCCCTGTCTGCCAAGAACAGGACAGGTAGGGATTATTTGAAGAAAGGAAAAATAAAGCACAGAACTGTTTTTTTTTTTGCTTGCCTTGTAAACAAGACAATAGTCAAATAAAATGAAGACAGAATCTTTTCTTTTTATCAAATGAAAGAAGATTTGCTCAATATTTCATTGCTATAATGTAACATCAAGTACAATAAGTTGAAAAGAAACAGGCAACAGTGATCCATTTCCAGACTGCGGCACGCGTTAAACTGACAGCAAACAAATAGATAAACTGATTTCAGTGAGGTAACTTCAAATTTAAAAACTAAACATATATGCCAGTGTTTGCAGAATTAGAAATTAAGGCTGGATTTCCAACAGAGGCATAAAAAACCTCATGGATCTAACTTAAGCTGATTTTAGAGAAAATTACTCATTTGAATACCAGAGAAGCCTCTGGAAAAAAAAAGAAAAACAAAAACAAAAACAAAAACAAACCACAAACCAAATCAAAACAACAATCAGTCAGCCTATTGGCATTAATCACAGTTTATCCAAAACTACGCAACTGAGATCCAGACACTGTTAGCCGCTCCCAGAGTTGTGGAGTTTGCCTAATACTGTGCAAGTGTTCCAGTTGTAGCTGGCTTGATCCCATCCACATCCTACGTATTTTCTAAAAAGTCCTCTTAAGCTAACACATCAAAGCAAGAATATTGACAATAGGAAGCATGCAGTGTTCTCATCTACTGGTACTTAAAAGTCATCACTATACATTTAAATGGGCTCAAGTCATACATAAAATATACCCACAGAAATTACTGAGTTATAGTTAAAAAAAAACACTGAAAATACAAGAAAACAATAAAAGTCAAGCCAGTGATTAAGACAGACAACAGCAACAAAAAAATAAGCACAAAGATAAACAAACATTTTAAGTGGAAGTTTCCTACAGTATAAAAGCATATCAGAACTACATGTTTGGTCTAAAATGTCAATGAACAGGAAGTCTTAGAGACTTCTATTCCTTTACTTTCACTTGTATATTCTTTCAGCTCTCGCATCTAGGGGTTGTTCCAGTTAGGTGCATATATTTACATGTTCACCTTCCTCAGATTAAATACTAGCTTCAAACCTATGCTTTAAAGAGCAACCCAGTACAACCAACCCTTGCCAAAGCTGCATTTTATTTGGAAGCAAAATGTATCGCATGTGCACCGTACGTGCATAAGTGTTATACCATTATGAATTGCTACCCATCATTTTTACTGGCATTACTTTTCATAAATTACATTATACGAGCTTTGAAGGAAAATGAAAGAACATTAGTTTGAATGTGTTTGTTCCTAAATAGTCTCTGTATTTTTCTTTTTACTTTGCTTTCTTCTGAAGTGGTTTACTAATAATTGAGAATTTTTTTAAGTCCAAGTCTGCTATGTTGATATTAGACAGTAACCTAAGCAAACCAAGGCTTCCATGCTTCCTCCACTTTTTACATGAACCAAATGGCAAAATATTCTTGTCTTTATCTAGAATGACCATCATAAAGAAAATTTTACATCTGGAATAAGCAGAGAAACATGAAAATATACTGCAGCCATGCAAAGCAGTAACATGAGATGGCTACTCACTGGGATTGTTCAAATTCTCCAGCCTATTTATAACTTATTTGTAGAACAATATTTACAGCCATACATTACCACTTACATTTTCCATAAAGACATGAGCCTATTGGTACTTTCTGATTCTGTATTATTTTATTTCCTCGGGCCTTCAACATACTATGGATGATTTCTTCCTCAAAAGGACTGAAGAGAGATCACTAAATACTACCTAAGCCTCAGGAGTGATGAAAACTGTATGTATCTATATCTGTATCTATATATATATGCATGGAGGAAATGAGCAGGAAGCAAAGACAGAAAGTATGCAAAAGTGCATCTGTATACATGTCCATGTGGTGTTGGAGTGTTCATATTAGAATTTTTTAAATCCTGTGTAGAAATTCCCAAAGCCTAAACATATGGATAAACAATTCCATATCATGGTCTAGTTTCTATCTTGTGAACACCCAGCACCAGATCCAGCTTATAAATAATAATTCGCATGATCACAGCATACCTTCTATCTGCTATGCAACAGAAAATCTTCCACTATTAAGCACTATGCTACATTCAGAAAAAAATGTACTTTCAAGGTTGTCTTATAGCATGGAATAAATTTTTCCCATGAATTAACTAATGAATATCACATTTCAAACCAACATTTTTTGTAGTATTTTTTATGTTTAAGCCATTATTCAGACTTTCCTTCAGTATTCAAAAACAACTCTCTATCATTAGTATCCTGACTTTACAGATGGGGCTAAGGCGGCAGCAACATGTCTGAGGCCAAGTAATAAACTATTGATCCAGAATGAGAACAGAGACTCATAACCCTGAACCCTGTACTAATCATATTAGGTCTATGCTGTCTTCTGGAATTACTGTATTTTAAGCTACAAAACAAAAGATACTTCATTCTCATCCTAAGACATTACAGAGCATTTATCCAAATAAGATTACACTGCACAACTAGAACTGCTGTAAAATAGTGTTGAAGAGGCAGTTTATTTTGTTTACAACTTTTAAATCATTGCTTTCCTGAAAAGGAGTATAATTTTTTTTAAATAGAAAAATCTCATCCAGTCCACTGTTCTAAACAGCATCAAATACACATAGGACCTTGCAAGAAATGCTTGTCTAATCGTTTTCTTAAAATCCTCCACTGATGGAAGGTCTACAAACTTCAACGAAACCTCTTAGGAATTAGCTATCCTTGTAGCTGGAATAATTATCCTAACACCTTAAGCCAAGTACTTCTTGTCTTATCATCATATCAGCTAATTTATGGCAACCTTTAACACCTTTTAAGACAACTAGGTTCGCCCTCTTTCCCATTCTCTAAATTTTCTCTTTTACAGCGTAAAACTCAAATCTCAAGTCTTTAGCACAAACCAGGTCTCCTAAAAACTTCGTATGTCTCTTCACAGGATTTTACACTAATGATTTCAGAGCATTTATCAAGATCATAAATTCACCTTTCTAAGCAACATTCATTAATAAAAAATGACAACCAAATTTGAGTTACAAGGAAACATGAGTACAATCACTGACCAGGTATTGTTAAAGACAACAGAGCTATTACGTATCGCTTCTGGGATTTTGCTATATTGCGCATCCCAACTTGAGCAGCTTCTCCACACTAGTGAGTCTCTGTCATTACATGGTATTGGCAAACCCCTGAAAGGGGAACAATGCTATCAGTAGGAAGAGCTTTTTCACTCACGTTGCTTATGACATCTCCCCAGGAATATAAGTCAAAAGGCAAAAAAGCTCTTCTGCCATCATAGCGGCATCTACGTCCCAGATCTTCCCAACACAGTAGCCTGAAGACAGCAAGCATGAATTTTCCACACTCTGAACCGACAAGAGTTATGCCACTAAACTTCACAGAGAAAACCTGGCAGGGTAATGCTAAACTAGGTATAAATGCTCATTTGCATGCCAAAAAAAGTCAAAGAAATGAAAGAAAATCTTTAATCAACTTTTAACAGTAAACCAAACATATTTATAAAATTCAAGATTGGTGTAATGAGAATTTTACTTTGTATTATGAATGCCTTATAATCTAGATATCCTATACTTACACAGAAACATACGCAATGGATAACGCACCATGTAAATGAAAAGAGCCTTCACAGCAACAATGACTATGGTGTGAATACTGTGTGAGTAAATTAAAA
>VYZM01013070.1:12417-30016 GCA_013398915.1 Dromas ardeola | reverse complement strand
AAGGGGGAGGTGGGGGGTGGGAATCTGAAGTACATCTGTGATAATTCAGCTTTATATTTTAATCAGTTAACATTGCTCAGCTCAAGACAGGTCAACACGTCAATGATTCACGCCAACTTACTGGAAATGAACAAAAATTAATGAAATTCTGGAAGCCTCTTGAACCTTTCTTTTAAATCAAGCATAGTTCTCCATCAGTAAATCTTACCAAAGGTGCTTCAAAAAATGCAAAGATTCAGTCAAGGTTTATCATGGCAGTTCTACAAAATGTACTTACCCAAGCAAGAGTTCAGGTGAGCGGTACCATCTGGTAGCCACATATTCTGTATAGTTAGCATTGCTTCCTTCAGAGAGATTACGAGCAAAGCCTGTCAATGAAACAGTGAGATTATAATATTTTAAATTTTTAATTTAATTTTAAATACAATATGCATATCACCACTGATTTTGGCAGGAAGAGGTTACACCTATTTAAATAGAGGCAAATTGTTTACAAGCCCTAGTGCAGAATTTCTCCAACGATTGCTTGTCTACTGAAAGAAAAGCTTTTATTGATACGACAGTGAAAGTCAGCATGTGTGCTTTAATGACTACTTTACTTGCGTACACTTCTCAGAAGTCTGTAATTATTTTTGGTGCTTTGCCATAATCAAAACTGATTGATAAAAGTTATCTGTCAGTATGCCATGCAAGCTATTGAACCATTGCCACTAGTTTTCACTGAGATGCTGTTTGCGGAAGAAGATTCGTAATGCTAGAAACGTAACATATGCACGAGGAGTGGACTCTTCCAGTCATTGATCCTAACTACCACAGTCTCACCGCATTCAATTTTTTAAACTGGTCAGGAAACTACGTATTATTCTCACCTAAGGATGCTCCTTCCCTGACCTGGCAAGGAATTAAGTCATCTCCCCAAAACTACAACAGGCACGCATCTACCACAGAGCAGCCAAACTGCTTTATAGCTGCATTTGGCTCACTCCACACACGTCAGCTTCCCACCTGCTTTAGCATCGCATTTGCAACAAGGCTCTTCATGAGCTAGGATCAGAAGCCACTTCCAAATTAAATTCCTTCTCCACATCATTTTGTTAAGAATAAAACCAAAATGTATACTTACTTGCAATTGTACCAAAACTTAACTTCTGTCCTAAGGCATAACAATTAAGATCACTGATTGAGAGAAGTGTGCATATACTGGAAAACCCAGATGAAGGAATAATTTAGATTTTTGTTTTCATTATCCTCCATTTATAAAAAGTCAGCCGAGCACCACAGTAATGATGTTACTGGATTCTTCATGTAGAAGTACTCTAGGGCAGTTGCTGGCACTGTTTTCAGAAAAGCATTGAGTGTCTTTCTGTTTTCAAACAAGTGTTTAATAATGAAGTGAGACAGGACAGACAGACCTCAGCAGCAAGACTCCAGATGTGTAAGCTCCTTACTAGAGCTCAAACCAAGACAAAGTTTTGGGACTGAAATGCCGAAGAAATATTTTCAAAATGCTTTCTTACTGAGATGTGGCATTAAAACTTGGTCCAAAATTCACTTCGGCAAAATCACTGTAAGTCTTCCCATTATTGCATGAATCATGATGAAAGAATAAAAATTCCAAAGTGTTGCAGAGGTATAAGGCATACTTTCATTTTCAGAATCAATAAGTGCTACTCAAATGCAATAGTAATTTTTCTTTATATCTGAGTTCTTAAGCAGAAGCTGCCAAAATTACTTTTCCCACACGACTATGCTTGTAAGGTTGTAATTTTTTTAATATTTTTTTTCAGTATTCTCAAAGCATATGTCATTTGGCAGCTTAGTGTGAAGGAGCCCAGCCCCACTCACCCCTGTGGAACACTAATTTACTCCAAGTTTAAGTAAAGGTTTGGATGCAGATTATTATTATTAGATTAGTGATTTGAGAAAACAATGATAAATTTGTTACCGACACAGGTTACAGCTGTTACTTTTTGCAAGATACCTCTACCATCAAGAGTTAGTAAACTAAAAGGCGTGTATGATGAGGAACAGGTATTTCAAAGTTGTCCCAAAATAATAATAATTCTGATCTGTTCCCATAAAGTCCAATGAACATTACCGATGCTGCTGGAGAAAAGCTGGAAAGGACTTTTTTATCACATGTAACATTGGGTTTGGGTAAATTTCTAAACATTACTATATTTAGAACTGCTTGGGCAGCCCTGTTTCTGTTTCAAATTAGATGACCCATCTGATTAATCTTGTGAATGAAAAATTCATTCATGTGTTTAAAGAAGAGAGAGAAGATAACCAGTAGCTACACTGAAGAAATGGGACGCCCAAAATGAACAGTGGGAAGTCAGTCCCAAACAAGGAGGCGGGGGGTGGGGTGGGGGTGGGGTTAAGATGGTGTCACATAATGCAAATAAACACATGGGCTAATGTAATGCACAAGGCTGGAAGCCCACGAGCCCATGTGCACCAGAAGAATCAGCAAGTCAAGGATGCATACTCCGCCTTCCAGGCCAGTCTATTGGAACTTGGTCACGGTCAGCAGCTACTACGTCCACAGATCATCAGTAGCTAATGTAGTCTGAAAAATCAGCCCCAGCTTTACAGACTAGCTGCAGCACGGATTTAAAATGGCAAGACAGAAATGAAAATTATCATCACGGGCTTCAGTGTCATCCACATACTGTTGGGTGATGTAAGAAACCATTTTATGGATTTGCTACTGTTCTGACTCTATGACACCACAGTGAAAGATGATGGACAGAATTGTTAAGTCAAGAAAGCGTAATACCTTTCTCCAGGCACAATTACTTTTTTTGCGTCACAGTGGAGTTAGTTTATTGTTCCTTCCTCCAAACTGTGCTGAGGTATTGAGAAGAATTTTTTGATACAAAAATAAGAGAAGTTAAGTAGGGAGAAGATTAGACCAAACTCCAAACAGTGAGAAGGAACAAATTAGAACATGAAGACAGAAGGCGATTTGGGTGAGAGCAACTATGAAAGCAATGGAGTTTGCAAATGCATCATGATGCAAGGAGGGAGAACAAGCAAAATAAGAGCTTGTCTTGTTTCAAGAAAGGACTTTAAACAATTCCGAACACAGTATGGAGAGATGTCAAGGAAAAAAGTGTGAGGAAAAAAGGAGAAGACTGGCAGTTTCTCATAGAGAAATAAGGCAAATTTGAGTTAGACACAAAGTAAAGCATTCTAACGTTAATGACATGTAAGTACTTAAATACATGCCTAGGAACACTAGGGAACCTCCATTATTCAGAAGTTTAAGAATAAGCTAAGCAAACACCTGTCAAGAATGACACAGACATGCTTAATCCTTTCTTTGAGTAGGTGGAAGAACTAGAGAATTTCTTGAGGTCTTTTCCAGTCCTGTGTTTCTATGCTTATGCACCATACAGAGATTAAGAGATTGCTAAAACAAGTAATTTTGAAGCTCTGGTGCTGAAACAGCAAACACACTAGTCAGAAAGCCTAACTACTTCCAACAGTCAGATGCTTATGCTGTAATCGGGATTTTGTACTGTTCTCTTTTTCCACTTCTATTGGCAGAAATGACACCCACACAACATGTGTCCAGGCGAGCACCACATTCAATCTCATTTTTATCTAGCACGATATGTACGGAACACATGGCACAAGGATTATGAAGAACTATCTTGTTAGAAATTTATGACCTTTTCTATTCAAACTGTTTTGTCCACTGGGCTACTCAGAAACACCTAATTACTTCAATATCTGCATTGGGGTGGATGCACAGACCTTTTCTTTGCATTTGTTACCACATGAGGAATGTGGTACTGTATGTGACAAGTACTTGTGTTCCAAAACATGATTTAGGTTAGGTAGACAGACAGCATACATGAAATCACAGAATCATAGAATCATTTAAGTTGGAAAAGACCTTTAAGATCATCGAGTCCAATTCTAAACCTAACACTGACAAGGTACTACTAAACCACGTCCCTCAGCACTACATCTACATGGCTTTTAAATAGCTCCAGGGATGGTGACTCAACCACCTCTCTGGGCAGCCTGTTCCAATGGTTGACAACCCTTTCAGTGAAGAAATTTTTCTTCAAATCCAATCCAAACCTCCGCTGGCGCAACTTGAGGCCATTTCCTCTCATCCTAACACTTGTTACTTAGGAAAATAGACCAATACCTACCTCGCTACAACCTCCTTCTTGTGTTAAAAAGCAAATTCTTACATCCTAATCTGTACATGTTCAGGAAATGCTTGTGGCTAATACTGTTCTGACAGACATTTTACAGTAACATCTTAAGCTACTAGCAATAATGTCAATTGGCAAAAGAATAAAAAATTAACATTGATCCCAAATTATAAGGGTTGCTTGGAATTTTAAATCCAACTACATCTGAAACATGGATCAAAATTCAAACTAACCCACATGAACAATAGGAACAACAGAAATTCCCATAAGTTAGTTTGCCTTCCTTGAGGTTGTGCCGAGCACCATGAGTACTCTGTGACTGCATGTCTTTTCCAAAAGCAGAAAGAGAACGTGGCTGGAGAATATGGCGTGAGCAAGTCAACGAAGCAGAACATCACTACGCACAGAATTCACATCATCTATATCTAGGAGAAAACTGTTGTCCAAAATGCGATCGTACCATTTGTCTAGCTTTTTATTTTCCTGTAACAGTGTTGCACAGACGACGTTGACGCAAGTTTGCACGCACAAAGATTTGTTAGCCAATGGCATATGCCAACTCTAATGGTGAATGTTACTTTCAGGGGGGACATCCCCCCAAAAAAGGTGGAAGGGCCGGTGAGGGCCACAGCGAAGGCTCTTTCCCATGGCTGGGGAAGGAGGTGGGAGGGAACAGTTCCCGTCAGGACCCATTCACACCCTTACTGGCTTTTCTTGCTTGGAATGCCTTTAGCCCCAGACAGAGCACACACTGGTCAGGGGCAGGCGTTGCCCGCTAACTGGTTGTTAATCTCTGTGCAAAGCAGCAACTGGGTCTCCTGACCACCCAAAGCCGGGGCAGG
This sequence comes from Dromas ardeola, assembly GCA_013398915.1. Lineage (NCBI taxonomy): Eukaryota > Metazoa > Chordata > Aves > Charadriiformes > Dromadidae > Dromas > Dromas ardeola. The sequence goes on along the minus strand of VYZM01013070.1, from coordinate 24,996 downwards.
GGGCGAAGGGGTGGAGAGGGAGCAAGGTGTCCCCTGGGAGAGCCCTGGCCCTGCCAGCCCCAGTGGGATTTGCTTTGCAGGGGCAAGGCCCTGAAAATAAGTATGAGGTTAGGGAAAATCCTGCCCTGACAGCTCCGGGCAATGCTGCCAGGGCAGCCTGGGCACAGACAGAGCCACAGCAGTGCCGACACGGGGACTGTGGATACCGAAAAAGCCAAGGCACCAAGGGCACCACACAACAGTATCCCAGTGTTCCTTACAGAGCAGAATAAATTGCCCTTAATTCAAAGAACTCATATGTACCAAAACTCCTAAGGCTTTTCCTAGAACGGTTAATGTTTCTGAATGCTTAAGCAAAAATCCCTTCAGGATTAAAAGAAATAAGCAGCACTGCGAATGACAAACGCCTTTTTTGTGTTTCTAAAAAACTATTTCAATCTATTTTTTTAGCAGTTCTTTCATTCAAAATTGCAGAGGTTTGAAATGGCAGCTTTCAAACCGCTCTCACTGAAAAGTGCCCTTGGGTAGCACTATGGAATTGATTTACCAAGACAAACTGTAAGATTTTTAGAGGGAACAATATTTTATTCTGTTTATGTAAGCATTTAGAATAAAAATACAGATTGTTGGAACAGTGTACACCCTACCCTGTTGTCTTCTGGGGATTACTCACATGGGCCTTGTGCTCAGGTGCTGATTCTTCAAAGTCTTAGAGCTGACATTAAACAGGTATTGATAAATCAGGAAACATCAAAGTTAACATTACATGTACAACTTTGACTCTATCCTTCAGCCATTCAGTCATTAATCATGTGTGGACATGATTCCTTGATTAACACAACAATAAAAGCTGACCTATAACTACACACATAACAGTCCATGAAAGCCAGTGGTCCAAATAAAAAGTGTAAGTTTATTGTGTCTTTACTAAACAATCTTTTCTTTTAATATACGGGCCAGATAAATTTACAGTTTTGCTAACCTCCTCACCAGCTTATCATCTGCACTGTTCTCAGCTGAGTGCCAATAACACTGCTAGCAACAACCTTGTCAAATACAGGATGAGGTAAATGCAGCATTTCAATTGACATGTTAATACAGATATTTCACAGGGTATGCAAATTAAGCCCAGAGATCTTTCAAATTAAGCTACTAGCCACACACCTGAATATGTAATCTATTACAACCACTAAATGGGTTTTAAACAGTACACACTGTAGAATTCTCATAAGGCAAAACTCCACTGCAAGAGATTTACTTTAAAAAGGTAAGAAGTAGGTATTTATCTGTTTAACTTACCAAAGTCACACAGCTTCAGAACATCGTTGTGGCTTATTAAGAGATTCTCTGGCTTGATATCTGGAGTATCAGAGTGAGAGGGGAAAAAAAAATCTGCTGTTAACTTCTCTTTTTAATTTTGAACTTTGTCAACAAATATTATTTCATTATAACGCATTTAGAGACATTCATGCAATCATAAACAAAGCATTACAACTGCTGAAACAGCTTCTAGCAATTCAGTTTGTGAACATGCAGAATTAATTTTCTGCCTTTTGAAGTCTTTTAAAGCATTTCCCAACAAAACATGGGAAGATAAAAGGTGCTTACAGGTATTCCGGGGCAGCAAACCAATATGCAGAACATTGCAGATTACGAAATAATAAAAAGAACTGACATTTAATTACTCAGTTAACCAATAAAATGTTAAGTGTGTTGTGCACAGCATTTTCAGTTATGATGATTTTCTTGATCACCTCTTGACATTGGTTTAGAAAAACTGTGCTCTGTAGTTTTAAGCCCATTTTCTTATTTCAATATGGATATCATGGTATCTGTATATGGTATATTTTTCAAACTGTATTTTTAAAAATTTTTTTTTTATGTTTCATCAGTCAGAAATACAAATAGCATATTGTATGAGAATTTTAAGTTATTGGAAACATTAATGAGAAGTGTTACTCTTGCAAAGCCACAAAGCAAAATACAGTTTTATTAAGTCAGGATAATATACATAAAACTAGATAAAGTCACACATCAAGATATGTACCATAAGCGCTTGAAGTTTAGGGGGGGACAGTAAATATTCAGAGATGAACTCATAGAAGCTGTGAGGAACTGCCTTAAGCAGAAATAAAATACAGGGGACCAAGCTTTAAGTTCTGGGTTATTTTTCTACTAATATTCTGTTACCAGATTCAAAAGTGAAGTGACTGAGCACCATGAAACGTCTAAAAAAATTCCTTTTCCTTTGGGAATGTTTGTACTGCAGTTTCACTTCGCTGTGCATATGATACAATCTTTATTTATACCCCAAAGATGGTAGACAGCAAGCTTTACATGTAGATGAACTTACTTTTAAAACAATCTGAAGTCACGCGGCAGACTTAAGACCCAGCCAAATTTACTGATTTATTTTTTTTCTGTTGATATAAAGCAATTGCTTATATTTATGTTAAATGCAAATTACTTCAAGCTGTAACATCTTTCCCTTTAGAAAGCAAATTCCTACGTGGGGTTTATTTCCATGTGGAGAACTACACACTTACCTCTGTGAACAATATCATTCTTGTGGCACCAATGAATTGCTTTAATTAGCTGGTAGATATAGCTTTTCACTTTTTCTGGTGGAACTCCATTTGGCATTTCTTCTAGCAATTCAAGCATATTCTAAATGTTTAAAAGACACGTTTTTTTAAAAGAGTTATACTGTAAGTTGCTAATAATATAATAATGTAATATATAATATGCTTAATCACAGAAAATAATATGCTTTCAGCATTCTGAAGCAACATATTTAGGCCAGTGAGCCTGGCTATGCAAAAATCAGTAGTTTAGCATTCACGGGGTACATTTTAATCATAAGCATACTACTAGCTGTTTTCAGTCTAGAGAAAGCACTTGTGAAGACAATAATCCTTAAAGGTGAAGCACAAATATACCACAAGTCCTTAAAATCATCAAACTACTTAACTTAAAACTTCTAACAAGTCATTTACTTCCAAAAAGTTACAAAAAGTTACTTAAATAGAAACACCAGGTCAGTGTGACTATATGAAAAGTTTAGTAGAGCACAGCATTTTGTAAATATCCGACTATGCTTTAACATACTGTTTTCTTCATTCTTAAGCTAGTTCCGCTGCTTTGACCTAGCACGGCCATGATTAATTGCAAACCACATCTGTATGGGAATGGATGTAGTTAGAGCAACACGAGCCTGTTAGTGCAAATGAAGTAACAGATGTAAAAATGCCTCAGAGGGGCATAAATAGTAACCTAGGGAGTATCCTATAGCTGTGTCAGCTGTATTGATCTTAGACATATTTGCACTAAACTAACTATGGCCATATTAACTGTTTTATGGATATACCTAGGGAAGAAAATAAACTCATTGTTTATACTAGTAAATTTCCTCTTTGAAAAAAGGACATTTAGATTCCTATTATGTTAGCAAATGTCTCTAATTTTGCACAATTAGAAGTACAATGGAGTTTGTACTCTGAATCCTGAATAAATAATGGGCAACAGCAGCCCACTTGAAGAGAGAAAAGTCTTATTTACTGAATACTGAAATAGAAATAAGTGTTTGGCTACATTGTCTTACGCAACTCATTTAATTATGGATTTGAGCATTTGTAGATTTTTATTTGAAAAATATTTACCTTACCTTTGACTAGCTGTATAATAAAATTTTTGAGGTTTCTCTTGTAAGATATTTTAATGAACACAAATATAAGACAAAACAAATGCAGACTTTGATAATATTTGAAAACATTTTTAAGTTTTGCAATCTGTGAATAAATACTAGAACTTATGTGCTCGAGCGTAAGTTTTCTTAGAAATACACTTCAGATCTGAGAAAAGGAAATTTCTATTAAGGAACCATATTGATTTTAGTTAAGACTCTTGTCCACACAGAAGCCTGTGGATCTGGATAAGTAAGTCAAGAAGTTAGTATTACAAATACGAACCAAAATAGTATCATCAACACAGCAAGACGTAATCCTATATGAAGACATTAACTAAGGGGATGATGAATAAAGGAGATTAGATTAAATGTGAATTTAAGTAATCTGGATTTGAGTATTGCAGAGCTAAGATTCCCTAAAGAACACAAGGTGCTCATCACCAGTTAAACAAAAATTAGCCTACTATACCACATTTTATTTAATTCCTTCTAGTCTTCCCTCATCCAAAAACACAGAAACAATCCTGGTCTTTCAAACAAACTATTGTGGAAGCTATTTGACATATCTGAAAATGAGAAACACTCATGGACTGTGAAGTTTAACTGAAAATAAAGGTGACCATTAATATAAACATAACATTAGGCACAGACTATACATCGTGTCTACTTTTATCATTACGTTCTTTTATTCTGATGCAAATAACACAAGATATTGCAGCCTGGTGTTTTTACCAATATTAGCAATTTTTAAAGCACACTTCTTATCAGACTAATTAAATGCCTTTTACTTATGCTGCTCTTCCAACCCACAACTACATCGAGCTTAGCCAAGTCAACTATAATACAAAATTAAATGTATGTTCTAAGTTGGTGTGTGATCAAAGACATTCCACGTGCCTGGAACAACTACAAGGAACATGGGTGGAACAAGTCAAGCTTTGGATGTTAAGATCTAAGTAAGATCCACCACATCAGAAGTTACTAATCCGCTGGTGAAAACCAAAACTGATTTCTACCAAGCTGGGGGCTAATACAGGTCACCTCACATTATGCAATAAAGTTATACGACATAATACATTGTAAACTGAGGTAAAGGAGACACAGTATTTAGAGTGAGGAATCTTTACATGAGAGACAATTGACTGAAGAGGATTAGCACTCAGCTAGACTCCAACATCACACTGGCAGGATATTAAATGAAAATTTCCATCAAGGGAACAATATCTCATGATAGCTACAGAGATATTTAAGCTTGCATTTAATTTTACTGTGTGTATCTGAATATCATCCAATTATTTCCGTGAATAAATGCTAAATGGTTAAAATACAGAGCGAAGGTCTACCTTTATCATGAAGGTTGCATAAATAACAAAAGACCAATCTGTTCTAGGTTGTTTCTCCCTGGAAACAGACCAGGATGCTTGGCAGTAGTAGGCCAATCTAAGGAAATCTTGGAATTGTTTCAAATGAGGTCAGGATTGGAAATAATGACAGTCATCTTTGCCAAATCCCTCTAAGCAACTATTGATAGTGGCCTTGTTACAGAAATATACAAACAAATCCTATTTTTAACAAGGAAGGATGGAGAAAGTTGAAACAGATTCCAAGGTCAAAAGTCTACAATCTTGTTTTGAAAGACTATGTCAAGACTCATTACACAACGTAACACGGGACAGTTAATCAGCTTTACAATCAAATGGACTATAGAGTTCAGATGGAATTTTTTTCTGAAAATTATATATATTCCAGTCTATATAATTTGAACAAGTTTGTGTTCATATATGGAAGCATTTTTTTTTTTAACCAACACATGAAGTAAAAACAATAGTAAAGCTATCAGTGTTGCTTTCCACAATAAATATCCAATTACAATAATTCAGATTGTATTAAAGTTTCTGCTGTTCCTCTTTATAGAGCTTAAGCTTAAATAGCTTAATTTCTAAAAATAAAAGTAATTTTAAAGACTTCAAGTAAGCTGATGATTTAACTGTGGCAAGGATAGTACAAACTCAACTCACTTTTTCCACATATTCAAAAACTAAGTATAATTTTCCTCTTCTTCTGAAGGCTTCCTTCAGCTCCACGATATTCTCCTGTTTCAAAGTGCGAAGCATTTTAAGCTCTCGTAAAGTGGTTTCTTTGACTTCTTCATTTTCTAGAGCGCAAAGTAAAAGTGACAGAGTAAAACTTAGTAAAAAACAAAACAAAAACCTTAAGTAACAAGTGTAATACATCTTTACTTTGAACCCATAAATAAATTCTCTGCTTCTAGATATTACAGTGAAAAAGGTCTATTTTCCAGCGTGGACTCTCTCTGCTGCCTGGATGCTCCTGCACTGGAAGAGAGGTAACCGGGGATCGTGCCATCTTTATGCAACCCTCACAGACTTCCCGTCACTACCATCTAGGTTCTCAGTGGCAGAAAAAGTCATAAGAAACAAATCATTTGCATTCTATCTTTTTCATTACGAAGAGCACTAATATTCTTCAAAAAATATGCACGTGTATGTATGGACACATCCTCAACCCCACAAATACATGTCATATGCATGAAGTACTGGCAAGGTTAGTATGTCCTCAGCAGAAACACTGGAATGCAAAGCTCTTTTTTGAACAATGTCAAAGAAATCTATTTGATTCTAAAATAATTTTATTCTCCAAAAGCCATGACAAATTTTAAGACCAATGTACAGATCTATAAGTCCGGTAAGTTTCCCTATGAGGCTTTTAATGGAAATTCAGCAATGCAGACCAGTGTAGTGGCCACAGAGGGCAGTCGAGCAAGTATTCATTCAATGAAACCTTGAGTCTGATTCTGAGGAGTCACTTTGTTTCAGCTGTTGTTTCGACAATTTAGGTGTGTCTAAAAGTTGTTCAAGAAAGGTGGAGTGTTCTACTAAAGCTTTGTACACTGCTTATCATCAAGGGGCCCTGAACTGACTTGAGTTTTAGAGGATACTACCACAAAACGTCAAGTAAACAAGATTATATTAGTTCTATTTTTCATTTAGTAAAATGAAATCCATTAATTCCGTAAATTTGCCCATGCTTATGTAGAAGCAGGGTTCTTAATCTCCTAGAACAGTTATCCACAACAGAGGAATATTAAATGGGATATAGATTGCATGAATTCAAAGCTAAATCACATTTGCAGGTTATGTACCACAAAGACAGTCAGAGACAGAGGAAGAAGAAACAAGGAAGAGAAATTGTTTTTCCAACCAAGCAAAAGGCAAAACCAGGTTTGCAGGGGAGAGAGAATAACACAGGTCATGCAAACACATATAATTATCATCAGGAGAAAGGAAAAAAAAAATTGAAGTGTAGCAGGAGGGAAGAAGAAAACAAAATACTATCATCACAAATGTTTTGATTAAAAAAATATATAATTTAGAGCAATCTAAATCATTTCATTTTAAAACTGAGTGCTCGGTGTAGGCTTGCATCAGCCTGAATACATAATTTCATAACTAGACACTTTCTTTGCAGCGTATTTAGCATGCATATGTCAAACAACAGCAAAAATTCAGTGAAGCAAAAATGGCAATAGAAACAATTACAGTATATTCAGATTTGTAATGAACTATCATATTAACGAGACAGATGTGAAATGGGCTGAATCAAATCTATCAAAAGAACTTCTGTCGTATTTCCAGAAACTTGTAAACAACTAGCTACAACTCAGAAAAGCAGTCATCATTCATGTAAACGGATATTAGATAATACTCTTGAAAAGACAGACCTAATGGCAATGTGGCATTTTTTATTTTCATTTTTTGGTGGACAGGCTAATATAATAATCCTGTTTAGGGCTTAATACTAAGATTCATTGCCTAGGATCTGTACTGAATAGCCCTATTGAGTTCCAAAAAGCAATTACGAAGTACTCTCATGATCTGGTGAAGATGGTCACCACAATTGCATTATCTCCTACATTCTTTAACGGGGATTTAAAACAGATTTCTGAATAATAGAGCTAAAAGATTCATCACCTATACACTTCAAGTGTCTGGCAAGATTAGCTGCAAAGCAAAGGGTCTGCTGCATAAAACAGCAGACACAAATTTGACTTTGCTGTGCCTGACTGACTCTGAAAATTACAGTCCTTGTAACCAACCGCATCTCCATGGCCACCAGCAATCCTATAACAGTAACCAAAAGAGAAGTTTGCTAAAATAAAGCTGCTGCTTCTTTAAACCACATAGTTAGCTTTCAGCTAAAGCCTTGGTATACAGTAAATCATAGCTGCATCGCCTCAGACCGGGATGACTCCTCATTACTTCATACTTGGCTTCTCCTTCTGTTTGTGCTAGCCCATTAGGGATGGCGGGTAGCTTCTGATGTATGCCAGGTAGACAGCTGCTCTTGTGACTGATTGTCAGTTTTGCCTATGATAGGATAGTTGGATTCACTGTCTCCCAATAAGCGCAGGTCAGATAGCCAGTCTTGTCTCGTACAGATCTTTGGGTTTACTACTGCTGGGTGAGGAATAGATGTGTGCAGCACTGGCAATAATTTCCATGTGTCCAGCCTTCCGCCACCTACTTTACCAGCAACAGTAAGCCTTGCAGGAGTCGGCTCTTACCCCTCTCAGCAAACTCAGCAACACTGGAGAGTACAGAGAGGCTGCTGCGAGGGTCAAAGAGCAAGTTTCCTGTGGAGAGCGGAGCCTGCTGAAGGGAAGGCAGAGCTGCTGTCTCACCACCCAGCTCCTTCAAATCCTCCCACGGAGCCCTGAGAGCTCCCCGATTCCTCTTTGTACTACCGAACTTCTCAGTGATTTCTCTCAGTCTCCTCCATTTATCCCTTCAAGTCCCCCTAACTTTTAGATCCCCTCCCACAGGTGAAGGGTGATAAAGCCTGAAGACTCTGCAAGCCACTACTACAAGAGGAGTTTTTGCCATTTCTGACAACATCCAGTCTCCAAGTGGTAGATCTACTACGTATGGCACCACAATCTCAGCCATATTAAGACAGATGCACCAAGAAATAAAGACAGTTATCTAGTTGGAGTGTATAATGCAGTCCCCAGGCAGGTATGAAAGATCAAGTGCCTGAAATATTCAGAGAGATAATATATCATTATCATTTTAAAATCAAGCCTTGATATATGAGACTACTTATTTTAACTGGAGAGATATTAACAACGTAGTTATTGACATGAAAGATTATGCTGCAGAAAAGGTTACCTTCACTGTCTTTGAATTTCTTGATAGCCACAATTTCATGTGTCTCCTGTAAAACAAAAGCAAAGAAAGGGAAATGAGCAAGATCTGTTGTGTTTTCTCTTGTGGTTTTTTTCCCCCCTGAGCATAAGACAAAGAAAAAAAAGCATCCAGAAAAATTTCACACTGCAAAACAGAAGTAATTAAAAAGCTGGTAAATATCTCAGTGATCAGGCCAAATGCAATACAAGACCTCATGTAGCAGATATGTCACAATTAGGAAACCTAGTATGAAAAAAAACAAAGTTAAATGCCAAAAATTCATATTTAAATATCTTGTACCAGATATCAATTAATTTTTCAGAAGAGTTGCTCCTGTGACTCTTGTTGCTTAGTTATTCTGAAAGTCAAACAATCCTTTATCTGACCAAAGTATAAATGTGGGTTCTTATCTTTGTGAACTGAAATAAAAATACTGTATTAGCACGTGGCTAAGGCTTACAATGAGACCTGTAATTTTGGTCGCCAGAAGTTTTTGGGTTTCAAAGTTCAAATATCCACAAAGAATGCAAATTTAGGAAAGTAAATTCTCTGTGCCTCCTTAAAAAAAAAAAAAAAGTTGTCATCATCCTAAGGGACACCTATCCAAAATCAGAATCACTAATTGCATTTGAAAGTGTTAATCTGTGCTTACTATACGATCATAGGTGACAACTTCTTAATGCCTGCCTGCCTTTGCATTCCTCTAGTATTGTCTATTTTCACCATATGTGATCATCATAGGTCACACTTTTCTCTGAAATTAAGACGTTTCTCTTGTTGCATGAGTAGGAATGCATTTAGCACATGGCTAAAATATAGCCAACGTGACATGACTAGTGCAGGTCTGTTCACACAATGATGCAGCACCTGAGTCTAAGCAACACGATGGGGAAGAAGCTTTAAGGTCACAGAGTAAGGGCATATGAGCAGATGGGCAACAGGCTGCCTGGGTTACTTGACAAGCTAGATCTAGCTTACGCATCTTTTCCAAACATCACAGTTTAAAAAAAAATAATAAAAATCCCATTATTAATTGCATACAAAGGCTGGATTGGAGAACAGCAATAAAAAAAGTGAACCCCTTCTGGATAACCTGAAGACATGTGCATAACCAAGTATTGAATAACACAAACATTTACTCTATTTTTCACTTCAAATTGTAATAAAACATGAACCTGTAAAACACCTGATCCCAATTAAAATAAAAGCAAGTGAAAGACTACTGTAGGTAGTGAATAATGCCTTTTAAGGCCTTTAATTTAAAATCAACTGCTGAATAAAAATCAGCAGGTTGCAGACAAACATAAGAATATATATATGTGTGTGTGTATAATTTGCATGTTTTAAAAAAAAAAAAATCCTTTGATCATTACTCATAACATCTATGAGAAAAACTTGGAAGCATTATGTTATGATTTAAGTGACCCACATATATCTACCTCACATTGAAGAAGGTTAGTTCAGCAGAAACAGCAAATGCTACTAATTCTTAGAGAGGACTTACGTCAAATATAGTTCCTAAATATTTTTGTTTCAGGAAGCTTATAGTCTAAATTAAACTGAACAGACTACTTTACTAATTATATTGTTACTGCTAAGTTATAGTATTGTTATATTTATTAACTCTAACTACAGTAATAATACTAACAATTACTAGCACTATGAAGGAACACTGCTAAGAGGGTAAGTAAATTTAGCTTATTTGACTTCTGGTACGTACTGTCAGGTGCTCTGGCTAATTAAGCCTCTGAAAGGTTTTTCAGAAAAGGAACACCATAATTGCCCTCAAAAGCCTCTGCTGACTGTAACATGCCTATGTTTAGACAGTGTGCATACACCACTTTGCAGATGAGCCAAATTTATCCATTAGCATTACATTCTTATTTCAAATGAAGGAAAAGAAAAAATCTGTAGATGTTTCGGCAACCATTGAAAGGCTGTATTTTTATCCTCGAAGTAATGGCTAAGTACACTGAAAGAAATGGAGGAGTTAAAAGCTGTTGCCTCACACAGACATCAATTCTGCACCACTCAAGAAACTTCGTCCATGTGGCTTCTCTGCCATATGTTGCTGTCCCTTATGTGTATAGTGAATGTGATTATTTTGGAAGTTAAGTTTTAAAAGCTCTTGTGTCACAGTCTTGCAAAGACTTAATTAAGATATGCTATCAAATGTTCTGTAGGATTTTGACTATTCACAGTATTTAAAGCATGAGCGGCTCTATGAAGAACACGAACATAAAGACTTCAGCAACACACATACGGAAGAAAATGTCATCCAAACAGTTCAAAGTACTGTAACGTTTAAAAAAAAATTAATTTGAAATGCTTTATCACTTGTACTATTTCATTAAACTAATTAATGGTGTCATAATTAAGCATCCAAGAATTTGTATGTGACATATTCCCTGTCTTAAAAAAACCCAACTAATAATATATGTAAATAACCTGAAGTGAAAAAACACCAAAATGGGACTAGACAATAGATGCTTTGAGGAGTTGCATTAGTAACATTTTTTTCCTCCTTAAGGAGGGACATTCTTGTCTAGGTTTCTTGGAGGACCTCATCCTATCTAAATGGTATTCTCTAGGAATCAGCTACTGGTGAAGCAGTCAAGCCAAAGCTAAAATGGATAAAAGGACTCTATAAATTACTGTGCAGAGATTTTTAAATATGAGCTACCTGCTTGTCAAAAAGTCTGTAGCTTCCCTATGATGTGGAACACCTCCAAAAGAGTAAGGTTTTAGAATGCTCCATCAGGCAGAATAGAAAATTGAATGTGAGTGCACATTTCCCACTTTTTGGTTGAGTGCTCTAAACCAACTAAATAGTTCACATGAGGTGACATAAAAAAAACAGTAGCTCCTCAGTGATCACGTTTTAGACTAGTTTCCAAAAGAAGAATCCATCTGAAATGCCCTGTTTGTCTGTCTCACTGTTTGACATCACCACTAGTAATTTTGAACTAGATATCCAGTTTCAACCAAATTTTACAGAGAAATGCAAATTTTGAGAAGAGAAAATGCCAAAAAAAAATTTCAAATTTGTCAGCCATATATAGAATATCCTTCCTTGGGGCAAGAAAGCAGTAAGAACTCAATCTCCTATATATTGTATGATGTTGCAGACAAGCAGTGTATGTAGACTGCAATGAACTACCAGGCATAGCTTTTGATCAGCCATTCTACATAACCATCATTTACACAAACTAATACAGAATGAGATTGGAAAGCATGGAATACATTTTGTATGTGGACCAAGTCAGCAGGCCTTTTAGTAGAGGTGGTAAGAGTATGTTTCCTGGATCAGGAGACAGGTCCTAGAGCCATCAGATGATGCAGGCCAAACCTGAAGTTTCAAACAAGTACTGACAAGCACTAGGTGCAAAGCAAACAGACACCATACTGCCAAGCCCTGAAAAGACAGGACAGAATTGGGGATACAAAGAAAAGCAGAGGTTTGAGCAATGAGGGAATTCAACAGTAATAACTGAGATTTCTGTGGGAATCTGAAAGGTTCTTTACAGATCAAATTTAGACTTTGTTACTTAAACCTTGACTTAAAAGCCCTTTTGGAGATCTGACCTCTTTTGTGGATCTGGTTCTCTGCTCCCCAAACCAGGCCAAATTGCAATTCTCCAAAATAGAACTGTCATTCTCTAAAATATTTTTTTTTTTTTTTTGCAT
>VYZM01013060.1:0-16924 GCA_013398915.1 Dromas ardeola | reverse complement strand
TATACACAGTTTCTTGACTTGTAAGCAGTAGGCCTTTCTGAAAGATCTGTTTTTCTTTGTGAGGTTTTTTGCCTTGGGAAAGCAATCAAGTTGCTTTTTAATGTGTTCATTACAACAGCAGCAAGGATGTGCGCTGCCGAGAGGCAAGTACTGGTCTTGTCTACTTTAAGGAGAGTAAGTTTCACTTCCAGGAAGGTGCTTTGTTAGCATGTTTTCGATATGTCTTTTTATTAACTTTTAAAGGAAGTATTTGCGGTAAATTAAATCTTTAGAAGTACGCGGTCCCCAGGATTTCTGATTCTATACTCACTGTATCTAAATTTTTCTTTAACTGTACAAAAACAGATTACTGAAGGCTTCAAGCTCTAGGTTGACTGTGATGTTTACGTAATCTTTGAATTATACAGGTGTCAAACTACAAATTCAGAGTGTTACCTCTTACGCTTCTCTCTCAAGCTGTCGTTGCTGAAATCTCGCATCATAAATGTGGTTAAAAAGGAGTCTTCCATACCCTGTGTGGCTTTTAAGCGTCATCAGGTAGTTAGTTATTACACAGTTGAGCTAGCAACGTTCGGCACACATCCTCTTCTGAAAGCCTACACCTTTGACTGCCTAGCATTTTTCACCCTTATGTTATAAAATTCCACATGCTTATCTTCTGATATGCTTTCACATCTTTCCTGCAAAGGAGTCAAATGTTATAATCCTGCACAGACAAGGAAGAAGGAGAAAAGATTTGGATTGCTTTTAGAAGCATATACTCACGTTGTTACTGGAAGTAAGACTAAAGCTTTTTGTTGTCTTGCTGCTTTCTCTTATTCACATTGACTATTATCATTGTGTCTGTGATTAGTAGGTTTGATCTGATAAGGTTATTTCTTGAGAGAATATAGGAACATACAGTCAAGGAAACCTTTCCTTCTTCCCTTGCTCCACGTAGGTGTTCATGATTTAGTTTCTGTGAATCAGTGTTGAACTAATCATAAATATTGCATATAGAGATGACCTCCAAAAAGTGTGGCAATGAACAATTCAAATACTAATTATAATAAAAAAGTGAAAAAAGGATGAAACTTGGGAAGGTGAGAGCAAACTTTTAATAGGAACATATAGCCATGAAAACCATGGAGACACTGTCTCAATGAGCTTATCTGTGGGCATGATACAGAACATTTTTCTTCCTCCAAACCTTAGTTTCATAAATATGACATAACAATATAGACTGGAACTATTAATTGTCATCAGAAGTGATCAAACCATTGTTAATTGTTCTCCATTGTTCTGTTATTGCTTCTTTCCTCAAGCTGTTTGATTCAGAGTAGGTCTAACTTCATGCAGTCAGTTACACAATATCTTACTGGCAAGATTTCAAAAATTTATACACACAAGTCTGGGAGATTAGACATTGCCTGGTAGTATCTACAGCCCTGGAAGATAGGGAAATGGCTGCTGTAGTATGAGCACACGAGAAGAAAACCATCTACTCTGAGAACGTTTTGTTTTTTTTTTTTAATGAAGTAGTATGTATATTATATCTGTTCCTGACATTGTCTGCACCTGACCATACAAGGGAAGATGAACTTAAATCCACCCCCCAAAATCACGTATTTCTCTTTATCATACTTCACCATGTCTCTGAGAACTTCGAATCTGATTTGTTCTGGAACCTCCAAAGATCAATCTCACTTTTAATAGCCAGATGAGAAAGGTGTTATTTGTTGACACCCTGGAAGCATCTCTGTCTTATTTAAGGCAAATGATAGAAACAATAATTTTGGTTCTCTCTTAATTTGGGGGATGACAAAATGATATGCAGCCTGATCAGACTGGGGTTTTTCAATAGGAGGTAATCAAAACCTTATGATTTTAATCGTGAGGGAACCTCAGAGTGACAAGTACTTCAGAGCTCTCAAGAAGATCTTTTATGTGCTGGGTAATGTATTCTGTAATGGAAGAGCGCTGGTGGTTTTCATTATCAGTCTTCTGTTTAGTGGAATTTCTTGGTTGCCTTTCAGAAGCTGAACAGTTTCATCTGATCACTTTAATATCTTCTTGTTTTTACCTGAAGAACTTGGATCCTTGGGCTGCAAATAGAATACCCTGTCCTCTTGACAGTACCCTCTCCTCTGCTGTCTGTTCCCTAGGAGACAGCCTTCCTACAAAATGAATGCTTTATGCAGACATCTGTACATGACTTCTCATTTCTAAATACATACTTGTAAGTTTTTCCCTATAGTAGCAAGTGCCAAAGCTTCAATGAAGAGCATGTGTGATCATGAACCCCTAGTGACACCCTACTGTATCTCTTAAGAGCTGGGAAGGTGTGTTCCCCCTCCATCTAGTCACACGTGTTTCTAGTGCATCTCCAGTTGATTAAGACCAAGTGAGCTTTGAGTTCTCACTCAGCAAATACAGAGCTTCCCAGGTGTAATTCTATGAGACAATAAAACTCAGCTTATCTTTTACTTTAAAAACAATCAATTGAGAGTCTCCTCAGGTAAAGGCAGAGTATTGGAAGTTCCATCTAGTCTTGTCTGTCTTGGTTGACTGCCAAATGGCATTCAGCTCACCCCATCTAGCCCCTTTGTAGCAGACACCAGTATGATACTCTGAGCTCAGGTGCCAGAATTCCCTTATCAGCTGTCAAACATTTAGGTTTTCTGCTGGGCACCAAATCATATTTGACACTAAATAATTTTGGAGGATGAATTAATGGTGCATTATCAACTGAGGTGTTTGAAAGGTTTGAAAAGCTTTTCTCCACAGAGATTCTCTCATGCTTAACTTTGTTTCTGTTTTAACAGTTGATTGTAGTTGCTGCAGTTTATCAAATCAAATTTGCATTGTCTTTGTCAATAGCAATACGGGCTTTAAAACAAGCATTAATTCTGTTTGATTTTGACATGTAGAAATGGTGACTGAAGTATATTATGGTAGGTTTTTTTTTTCCTTGAGTCAAATCAAGTTTTTTTGACTAAGGTATAGAGCATTTCCTGCTTATTTTAAAGAAAGCCTACTAAAATTATAAACTGTGAATTGGCATTGTATCTTCTACATCTGAAATGCTCTCTTAGATTTTAATAGCCTCAAGTTCACATAGTTGAATTCACCAACTTTATCAGAAATTAGGTGAAGAGATCTGAAAGCTGACAGGAAACCCTTGACTACAGGCTTTATCTTACGATGACAAACTTTTCTTGCGCCTTAGAACGAAAAAAATCTGCAGTCATTGGTTTTGCAGTGTTCAGGAGACAACAGTCCAGTTCCTTGAAGCCCTCCTCGCATTAAGGCATACCTGCTGTAGCCAGGGTGAACGACTGCTTTCTAACAGCGAAATATGCCCATACATATTCACCTTTATCCTTCCAAGATACTGCATATGCTGCAAGCAGATTTCTGCATAGATTTTTACAAATCACGTTTATACACTTCCTTTCACTAATGGCAGCATCCATATAAATGTTTCAAAAAAGACATCTCTTCCAGTTTGGAACAGACATGTGGAATTGGTACACTGTGGAAAAGTTGCTTATTTTTCCTTTAGCTGTTCTTTTTCCTGGCTGTTTTCTTTTCCACTTTGGCGGTGAAAGACAAAGAACCATGAAACTTACTGTGCATTTTGCTCGCTTTATCTCTTGTTGATATTCCTGTATAGGTTATTTCAGAATGTGTCAGTTGGTTGATGGTGGAATGCTGTCCAGTGGAAAATATATATGAATTCATGTAGTTTTAAAAATGAATGATTCTGATGTGTAATTACATTAGGGTGAAAGGGTATATTTTAGTATGTTATATTTCTCGATAATGGTATTTGGCTTTTATTAAACCTATATCTTAAAAAGTTGAGACCTACCTTTTGGCCTTTCTTGGTAGGAGCTGCAAGTGTCTTCCATCTCTCCATCTCTTTATCTGCCTCAGTTTTTGGTCTCCCTCTCTTTCTACTTTCTTGATCAAAACAATTTCATGAATTCCTGAAAACAAACAGTATTCAGCTATGTATTTTTCTTTTCTTTTGTAGAAGGAAGCAGATACAAAGGAGAGATCTGTTTTTGATATTCCAATCTTCACAGAAGAGTTCCTGAATCACAGTAAAGGTATTTTAAACTTTTGCAGGGCCATCACCTCTTTGCTTTTCTGAAGTTTTAGTGAGGTGCTGTCCAGCTGAGGAGTCCTTGCGCTCTCCCATCTCAGCTCAAGTAATGACTTAGGTATAGTTGGTCAGTGTTTCTGATATTACTTTACCTCTATATGAACACAATGGCTGCAACAGCAGTTTTTCCTGGCTTTGTCTTCTGAAACTATCCTTTTTGGAGAATGTTTCTGATGTTTAAATTCCACTTGCTGTTTTTCCAGCTATTCCAATTCCTACATTCCATGCTGTTCTGTAGGATAAAGAAATACCTAAGAAATAGTATGATTTAAGATTCATGCTAGTTAGCAGTATTTTATTTTTTTTTCTCCTGGATATGTGGAAGATTGTACTGGTATGTTTTCAGTTACTTTGGTTTTCATAGCTGCATGTCCCAAGAGTTTAGGACTTTTTTGCCAGATTTCCTGGAGACTTTCTTGATTGAACAGCCTTCAGATTCGGATACTTTTCCTGATGATCAACAGACATGTATTTTTGTAACTAGTATCTTGTCTGTAGGCCTCTTCACTGCTGCTAAGCTGTATCATACTGAATGCATTTGAAATCAGTCTTCCTTCCTAATCAATTCCCCTATTCACTTACATGCTGATGCTTTGAATGTCTTCTAATTTGTCTATCTCTCTAGAAATTAAATCTGTTTAAGTAGCATTGTACGCACCGTTGGTGCTTCATGATATGATGCTTTTTCATCTATAAACCAAAACTGCACCATTTGTAATCATCAGTTGAACACTCTGGAACATTCTGCTTCATTGCCTACCAATCATAGATACATTTCTTATAGCTTTTTGACTACATGGGAATGGGTTGATATTCACAGCGCGTGAAGCTGAGCTGCGGCAGCTGCGTAAATCCAACATGGAGTTTGAGGAGAGGAATGCTGCTCTGCAGAAACATGTTGAGAGTATGCGTACTGCAGTGGAGAAACTAGAGGTGGATGTGATACAAGAGCGTAGCCGCAACACAGTGCTGCAACAGCATCTAGAGACTTTACGCCAAGCACTCACAACCAGCTTTGCTGGAGTCCCACTACCAGGTAAGACTTACTTTTCCTTGTGGCTGTCTGACATGTGAAATTTAACTTCAGATGTTTATACGAGGTTGCGAATTTACAACATATGGCCTGCTGTTATAGTTCTATGATCTTGGCTGTTTCTGAGCTTTTGTTGTATTAAATAATGAAATCTTAAAATGCATGCAGGGTAAGGTTCAGTGTCAGTGCTTCAATTCAACATGGCATTTTTTTTCCTTACTATTCTTACTCTTCTTTTCCTAATAGAGTCCTTGCTCCCCTTCACTTGTTTTGTGAGAATGTTACTAAATGGAAAAGACAGGACTTGCAAGTTCCTTGATTGAAAGAAATGCTGCATCTGTATTGTCAGGTGCCAGGGAATTCACTTAGATACTATGAATACCCACCTGAAGGAGTTTGTTACAATCAACTATGAGACACAAATCAAAGAAAGCCATGCTTCATTAGTCCTGATATCCTTGGTACTAGTCACTTTGCAGAGTTAGGAGGATATAATTTTACGGAATCTGTCACAAGAGATAGTGCATGGCAAAATCACCTCCTATAGCAGTTTTTATGTTGGCACAAATTGCCTTTAGCGTAGTCTTAACTTTTTTGGAATTTCTGCAGTCATCTAAATATTCTGTGGCTCGTTTTGCTATGTTAACTATAGGTAGTGGAGAAACACCCACAATGGAAACTATTGATTCCTACATGAATAGGCTGCACAGTATTATTATGGCTAACCCACAGGAGAATGAGAACCTCGTAGCCACAGTTCGAGATGTGGTAAACAGACTTGAACGCTAGTGACTGGGTAAGTGCTTGCTCTTGGGCTGCTTTTGTTTTGCATCTACTTTGTACCTCTGGCACTTGTTCCGACACTGGTTCTTGTGTGCTGTTCTCACCGTATCGTACAATCAAAAAGTTTCTTCCTCAAAGCCACAGGAGCAGGTTGACTTAATGAAAGTCAAATGGGGTTGAAAATACGCAACAGTGTTAAAGGGTTCTGAAATTCCCCTTAGCTCCAGCATCTTTTGTATAAAGACATAAAGAGCTGTTTGTCCTATTACTCATTGTATTTGTATAAGGTGAATAAGAATACTGGTTAAAAAAAAAAAGGAGGAAAAATTATTTGCGTTTTACTAACAGGTTGACTAATTTAGAAGAAGGTTCCTTTCTTGAGTGAAGTAAATCTGAAAAATTCTGCATTAATTGTAGAATCTGGTGGTCACAGAGAAATTTTATTTGTCTCGAGAGGTTACTGGTGAACACACTGTTATAAACTGAAAATACTGTACAACTACCTGCTCTGTAGCACCTGTAGTCAAGCTCACCTGGATGTGAAGGTTTACATGTAAATGAAGCACTGATGTATGGTTCGGGCTATATGTAGCATTTGCTGAGACTTTAATCTGGCTTATGCATAGATTATTACTGAGCTCGTGATTCTGTATTTTTGCTTATGATTAACAGCTTAGAAAACTTTAATAAGGAACTGAGTAGAAAAACAAATCAACAAAGAAGTATCAGTCTTTCTGCACTACTGTGCTTCTGTGCATTTCCCACACCACTTACTCCCCCACATCCCCCATGATGCACAGCACTAGACAGCAATTAGGTGTTTGCCTACTTCTATTTTAACTATGTACATATCTGGATTCTTTAGGCATTTATTATGTAGAGATCTACTGTACATGTCTTGAATAGTGTTTAGAAATGCAAATAAGGCTGCGTTGTGCCATCTGCAAATGTGAAGACAGGGCTTTTCATCCTTTCTGATTCTGACCTTTTGTGATACTGTGTAGAACAGTTAATTACACGTTCCCCATTATAGTGTGGCTTAAGCTAAAAGATCATTGTCCTTCCAGAGGGTAGCCAGATGGAACGGACTGTAGTTCCAAGAGATGACTGAGCTCCCAGCAGAATAAAGAAGTGCCTTTACTGCTGCTATTTATGAAGGGAACAGCTTGTCGATCCAGGTCTGGGATTTTTCAGTAGCTCATCAACCTCCTTATTTTTGTATACTGTTTTCAATTAGCACTCTTAAGCTCAGAAAGAGAATCAGGGAATAGAGAAGTTTTCCAGAAAGTATAAGAGGAAAAGTAGTTTCTCATCAATCGGCTATTAGAAGGGCATGCCAGGCCCTGAAACAGGTGTTTGTCCTTTAAACATCTTGCCAGAAAAATAATATCTCAAGGCTACTAAAATCTAGACTTTGGTTCTCATGTCAGGTGGAGTCTTACTTCCTAAATGATGGACGCTTTCTGTGTTCCTAAAAATGCAACTATCTTTTTCTTGGATAAGCTGGTTTCAACTGTAATTGGTTTGGAAAAAATAATTCTTGGTTTAGAATTCCTCCTTCCACTTTATATTTGAAAAATAGGACTCCATTCCTTTCTTTTCCCTGCCACCAATACCTTCCCTCCTTTCAGCAGAGTGAGGCGATTAACACCTAGTTTCATTATATAAATACATGCATGTGACTGGTTATGATGATCAAGTAATTCATAGGGCTATTAATTACACTGATGTTCAGTTCACAATGATTATATTTTTTGACAAAAATCTTAGACGGGAAGAAGGTTTGGCTCTATTGGATGCAGACCTAGAAAAAAGTAGGGCTTCCCTAGAAAAGAAGGAAGCTTTGGATAAATTCAGCTGGCATCCAATAAACTGTATCAGCAGACTGTCGTCGTCATTGCCCCTTTGTTAACATACATATGAAGTATATTCTCCTAAATGTACTCTCTATCAACCAAACGGTCTGTTTGAGCTTGAGACGTATTACAAATCAATTTCATAGAAAAAAATCGATTTATTATGATATTCTTGAAAACCACTGTACTTCACAGAACTGAGGTGGGTTTTTTTTGGTGGCTCAGTCCATTGTATTTAGTGACTATTTGACTGTACTAGGGAATGTTTATATTCTTCTGTACTGCATGGTAAAGAGAACTTCTTTGTGCAAACCGTATATGGGGAGAAAAGGAAGTTTTTCATTGTTTAGCACTCTGTTCTTTGGATGGAAACAGAAATTCAGTTACAGTTCTGTCTCTGTAGGCTTCTTTGCTATACTTCTTAATACTGTGTTTACAGATAAACCATCCAAAAAATAATGTCACGGTGCCTATTTAGTCCTTGCAGCTTGCAGTCTTCTAACGCTTATTTTTCTGTTTCGTCTGCAGGTCTCGTGACCCAGGGATGCTTTACAAAATTTTTTGGCCAGTGTGGAATAAGAAGCCATGAGGGAAAGACTAGGGGTGGGAGGCAGAATTGCAGGTTTGTCCTGGTCCCTGCCTTTGTGGTTTGTCAGTGAGACAAACAGATCAATGCATTAAAAGGTCTTAAGAAGCCACGATCACCACCCGCTAAACTTTTGGAACTGTCCTCTGTGTAAACATTTAAGAGCATGCAACTTTCGTGCAATCTTCAGTTTCTTATTAATTTTGCTGGGTGTGAGGTGCTCAGACGTTTTGTGGACAGGCTGGCTATGGAGATGAAATCTCGCGGTTTGTGAAATGAAGTCAGCCTACGTGTTGTAGTAATAACTTTGATGTGTTATATTGCCTACTATCTTCTAGTGTCTTTTATTTTAGTTTTTGTGTTTATCTTGTGGGATTACCTTCCTCCGCTTTAGTTTTCTTCTTTTGATCTTGTTGTCTGATACTTGAGTACTGGATAGCAGCGCTTATGTTCTCTACTATAACAGGCTGTCTTCCTTGGTGCACTGTCTTGTCCTGCCCTGCTTGCTATGTTTATATAAGCTTTTGTTAAGCAGAATCCTGTTGTTTTTTGTTAGTCTGCAACTTCTACAATGTGAGTTTGCTCCCTGCTAGACACTGGCTGTGGTTGGTGCTTTGTGGCTTGATTCTACTATGAGACGGACTTCCTCTTTCCCCCCTTTCTTCAAGAACCTCTCTTGCACATAGCATCCTGCTCTACTCTGAAGGTCTCCTGTTATCTCTTGAAAATGTTTGATGGAGCATTTTATTACCGCAAAGGTCAATTGTAATCAAGACAGAAAGTGAAACACTAGTTCTTAGTTAGCAGGGAAAATAGGAATCTCCATTTTAGACTAAAACCACAAAGTTTGCCCTTCCTCTGATATGTTGCTCAGTCTAATTTAACGTTACTGCCTTGATTTTGAGGGAATGATCTCATGGTGAGAGCAGTATTCTATAAAAAGAGAAATGGGCGGGGGATTTGCATATTTTTTTTTTTCTCTGCCCTCCTGAAATCATAGTGCTGGGAAGCAATATGCCTTGAAGCAGCACATGTATTTTTGCATTAATTATTAGAGTGGAGAAGGTTATTAGCAGGTAGGTCCACATAGCAGCCCACAGAATTCTGCATGACAGCCTGTAAGTGCTTTCACCTTTTGTACAGTTAAAGTACAGCCTGTGGAGCCTGTAGCATTCAGCATATTATGTTCCAGTGTGACCTAAATGGCCTTTCACTTACATCAAGTAGAGCTCTGCATGCTGGAGTCTGTAATTGTGCTGAGCTACTCTCCACCTCTTGTCACAGATGAAGGCACCTACTGTCTGCACTAACTTATGCAAATCACTTGCTGCCCTTTGGTTCCTGTCAAATTGTTATTTCAGACTTTGGTTGAGCACTTGTTGGACATCTCTGGACTTTACGGTAGTGGTTGAAATCCTCTTTCTTCCACATGACAATCTCCTTGCTCCTCCTTTAGAAATCTTTAAGATTTTCCTGCTATGAATTGGAGATTGCCTTCATTAGTGGAGTGCATTGCAGTCAGCATCACTTAAATGTACCTGTAACCCAAGTATTTGAAGATTAAAAAGCAGTTTCTTCCTTTCCCACGCTGTACACATGGACTTCATGCTTGCCTAAAGCCATCTCCAGGTCAACACCTTGTGTGCCAGGTCTCCGCTTGCTCATGGTCTTATTGCTGTAGCCAAGCAGCAAGGATTTCCATGTAAATTCAAGTCTTCCTTCAGGGAGGAAACTCCTATCTCTTGTCTTCGGTCTCATTTTCAGGACTTCACAAAATGGAACCTCAGTTTGCTGCATTGACCTCCATTTCCCTTAGTATTGATGAGACCAGCAGATGTTGACATGAACTTCTTTAGTGGATTCTATAACAAATATTGTGCCGGGGAAAAATCTTACAGGTTAATAATGTCTCCAGAACAAGCACCGATACCTTAATCTCCTGTGTGTTTAATTCTTTTTTTTTTTTTTTTAGAATTGCTGATATTCAACTTGTATTGAGGTGGCCAAAAATGCACTGCATAGCCAAAAGTTGATTTACAAAATTCTAAAGTTCAGTTTGTGGTATCTTACCTAATACCTGGAGCTGTATCCCATAAAGACTCCAGAAATTGCTATGTAATACAATGGTAGGATGCAGTTCCAGGCTGTGACATACACACAGCATAAATAAGGTATGGGTGGCCGCAGGCTGCCCCTGCTTACATAAATTCAATGCAACTCTAAGCTCATGACATACTGCTAATACATCATTCTGTTGAGTAGCATGCAAGTGTTATGTGTTAGGAAATTTAAGGTGATATTATTATCTGGGGGCTGACAAATCTTTTGCTTTTTCCCACAAGGAAGGGAGGGAGGTGGCATACCCATCTTAAAGCATTTGGGGAAAGAATTTCTTGCTCACCAATGATGGGACAGATGATGTTTTGACTCACTAAGAAACTTCTTATTTACATTGATTAACCCTATAAAAATGGATTTTGTCTTTCCACTGTTTTCTGAGTGTCACTTCAGTTTACATTTTTCAGTATTGGCTGATTAAAAAAAAAAAGTAAAAAATTAAGTGGGTATCAAGGAGAAGAGCAGAATAAAATGCTTTTGTCACTTAGAGAAATGTTAAGAGAAATATATGAAAACAGAATCCATTTGCTGGATTAATGTGTTTGGAATTGTTGAGATGCCAAGTTTTCTGTACAATGTTTTTGTAATTAAACTTTGGAGTTTCTTTGTTTTTAAGAAGTTGATGTGCTTGTTTGACACTTGCTTCATTAAAATTGTTCAACATTGAATCCATTCTGATTCAATCTTCAAGAAAGAACTATTACTAGCATTTGCTCTCTTGTCTGAGAGATTTTGGCAACGCCACATTAACGGTTGAAAGGAAATAATGTGTCCCTTCCCCACTCCATCTTAAGCGTATCTCCCTCTGAAAAAGCTAAAGGAAGTAATTACAGTGATGAAAACTTCAGAGATCTTTGCTTAGAGCTAACTGTCATCAGAGCCCTTCCTGTCATCTTTGTTCCCCAACTTGAGTAACTTTAAAAATGTTGTGAGTCCCTCAGCCCTTTTTTGACATTCTTGTCTTCCTTTGTCCTCCCTAATTTCCCACCACCGTGTTTATTTTCTCTTCCTATAAGAACCTTCTGTATCATACCTATTGCCCTCCACTTTGTTTCTTTTCCCCTATTAGATTTTTATCATGTATCTTCCCTCCTGCTTAAGGGCATGGAGCCAAACAGTAGCCTTGTGAAATTTGTACTGGGGGTGTAGGTCCTCTGTGGAGGAGTCTGGATGATTTCTGCCTGCACTGGTGTTCTTTCTGAGGTCACAGTGCTGTAAAGAACCATGTCTTTATGTTACTTTTGTGATCACATATCATTATTTTGATTGCCAAATTAATGCCTGGTCTTTCTGTATACCAACAGGCTTGCTTCAGTTACTGTCTGCTGTCTGGGACAGACTGCACATTTAGATTTACAATGCTTTGGAGATTCTGTATAACACAAATTATGAAATGATAAAGACAAAAGAAAAATAAAAAGAATATAGGGAAATCTTCTACAGGAGAATAGCTGCCAAGTGACACTGGCTAGTCCAGAGTTGGAGAAAGTAATAACAAAACAGGTGCACAGCTGGAGGGAAAAAATAAGAGTAAATGGCATTAAGTTCATGATGAGAAAAAAATATAGTTTCTTTCTAACCTGTAGTGCTGTACATGGCATTGGGAGCAGATCATGCTCAATTTAAAACAATGTAGTGTTATGTACTACTTCCACTGTTTTTTTTGTTTCTTACCCCTGTTTACTCTGCCGCTGGTCAATTGGACTGATGATTAATAATCATTTAAGGGAAGTTAGGGGGATTGGAGGGCTTTCGGTTATTTTAAAAGGGAAAAAAAAAATCATTTCCTCTTTCCTCAGGCGTGTTCCTGTTGATAATATATTTGGAATCTGAAAAAGTACACTCAGGCCTATCCACTACTTCTACCATAGAATTTTTCTGCTTGTGAAACCATGAATAGTTTTGCTGCTTCTTTCTTCCTCATTGCTCATAGTAGTGCGGGTGTTTTTACTTTTTTTTTTTTTAATATATTCATGACTTGTCATCTTAAGTGCAAAATCTCTGGATTTTGTATGTATTGTACCATTTTGGTATGTGGTAAAGTATCCACATCCATTATGTAATACAAGGAATAACATTTATATAAAACATTTATTGTTATATTAATAAAGCTTTAATTCCTGTGCTGTGGGGTTTTGGTTTTTATCATTATTAAATGATAAAAGAGTGTAGACACTGCTGGCTTGTGTATCTGAAGATATAAAAATTGGGGTTTGTGAAGGTTTGAAGCTTAAGTCTTATTACTGGCATATGGAGACCTGTGCAACGCTAGTTTTTGAGTATTTGTACCAAAGTAATGACAAGCTAATGCAGCTAGGGTATTTCTAAGCATAATTTTGGAGGGCAGCAAGAAGAAAAGGTGGTTGTACAAATCATACTAGACATGAAAACACACAGCTACCTACTCTTAAGTTTTCTAACTTAGAAAAACACCTTAGAGAAGAGAGGTGTGATGCCAATGGCAGGTATCACTGAACTATGGTTAGTGTGTGATCTCTATTTCAAAGTTATTTTGGGAAGGAGATGGGATGAACGATCTAATACTCTCTCATTTTCTGTCTTTTACTTACATTTCATCCCAGTATGAGGACAAATGCAACACAGGTTTATTGTGTTTGTGTCTATCTGTAGCCACAACACAGTGTTCAGACAGCTCTGTAGCTTTGAAAATCAATGTTTATTTTAAAACTATCCAGGTTTTATTTGCATGCATATCCTAATAAGGGAAACTAGTGCTGAAATGCTATCAGTTCTGCTAATTACTTCATGAAGTGCTGAAGTAATATTTGAAAAGATTTGCATAGAGATGGAGAAGTAGAGAAACAATGTAGGAGAAGGGATTGTTCAGTTGAGTGGAGAATTGGGTCACGTGAAAGTAGTTAAACTAGGGTTTTAGGTCCTGAAGTGCTTAAGCATGAGGTCAACTTTCTACTTGTGAATGGTTCCGCTGAGTTGACTAGACTTACACTCACAAAAATTGACTCCCCAAATTACTTGCCACATCAGTACTATATATCAGAAATAGAAAGAAAAAATAATAAAGCACACTTTAAAACAAAAATCCTGAGGAAGCATGTATTCTTCCAAAAATATCTGGAAATACTTATTTAATGAGAATGCATTTAAGAAAGTACTGAAAACACTGTCCCCAGTTAACGCACTAATGGGATTTGAAACCATTGTATGTTATTAACTGGGTATGTTGTTCTATTTAGAATGCTCCTTTTCCTTTATCTCCCTCATGCTGTGTCTTTATATCCAGGTTTGTGTCATCAGAAGCTCCCCATCCTCCTACAAGTATGTGTAGATAATTCACTGATAACAGAAACTGTTCTATGTAGCAAAACTACTGCCCGAAGTTGCATGTTTCAGGCAAAGAGAACATTCTCTTTTTAACATGGTAAATAGTACAATGGGATTCTGAAGGTGCCTGCTGGGGGCTTCAGCAGTTCATATTAGTGACGTGGCACAAAATTATTTTTTGCAATACTAAAAGCTGTTTTACATTAGAGATTGTGGAAACACAAGGTTCTCCAAGACACTGTAGGTACCAGCACATTTTGCTAATTTGTTAGTCAGGTTGCTTGTGGAAAGTAAAGTTTTGATTAGAGAGTTGAGAAGCTCTCTGGCTTTAATTTTAATTCTCCTGCTGATAACTGGAAAAGATTCCAGCTGGTCACAAATGCTACTGTTCATGAAATATAAGCTTTAGGAAAAGTAAGTAAAAGGAATCATGACGAACATAAGCAGGATGCTTTCAGACTTACTAACATGCATATGTTTAATTTGAATATTGTAAGCATAAATATTTAAGCAATTTGTTAGAATTCATTCCTTATGCGCATATCTGCATTCAGGCCTGGCAACAGGGTTCTGTTGCTGATTTATCCTGGCCCCGTAGGTGGCCCTGCGCCCCACGTACAGCATGGTTGAAAAACTCGATCTTGTTGATATTAAATCATAATGGTGTATATATTATTGAATTGATGCAAGTTATTCGAAGATACAAGAGTATTCTAAGATCATCTGCTTTCTCTTTTCCTGTTGATGAAATGGTTCATCTCCTGAAGTTGTTAAATATTACTGTTTACAGGTTTGTGGCATTGCACACTCATGCTCTGGAAGGTGAAAGTCATTCTCATTTTTCCCTACAAGTATGTCTGTGCGTTGAAGTCCATCTGATCTTTTTGGTCTAAGTTCTGCCTGTCCAAATCCTTGGCTACTAGATATCCATCTGGCTTCCTTGAATTGAGTAAAGAATGATACTCGGATCAGGCGAATACCTGGCTGTCTGAGAATCAGAAGGAGGTCTAATTTTCAATCTGGAGTAATAGTACCATGGGATTTCTCTTTCTATCTCATATGGGCGGTTTTAGTTTTATTAAATTTGTTCCAGTGTTAGTCAAGAGAGAATTCCCTCGTCTAATTTATGTGAAATAATATTGTTTAAGCTCAGGACACTTGGCAGAGAAATCTCAAGCTGAAATTTTAGGCCTATAAATATACTGTTTCAACCCCTCATCCTTCAAATTGGATGTTAACAACTGTATTAGTATTCTAATTCTTCTCAGAGGAAGTTTCTTTTCCTCTATGACACTTTAAATTCCTGCCCAAGCTGTTTTTGTTTCTTTAATATTGGAGGAAGAGAAGTAAACTGTTTGGACCGGGGGAAGAGATGCAGGAAGTTTATCAGAAGTGCAAGCCAGCAGGTTGGCTGAGTCCAGGAGAGTGAAAAGCTCTGGAAAATTATTCTAATGCCTTTCCTGGAAAGGATTGTGGCTTCTTTAGCATCAATGTTGCATATGCGCTGAAACAGCAGTACATGTGCCGTTTTCCTTGTGTGTAAGTATGGATTATGGAGGGTGTTGACATTGTCCTCAAAAGATTTCAGTTCGTTTAAATTACTTCTACAGAAGTAGAGCATCTGCTCCTTTAGAAGAAATGTATCTGTATTATCGGCATGTGGCTTTCAAGCATATGCTATGAACTTGATATGCGGGAGGGAAGGGTGTCATTTTTCTTCTGCTTATTAGCATTAGTAATGAGTGGCCCTGACATACGTAAATGCACCAAGTCAAATTCTGTTTATGACCCATTTTTTTCTGAAAAGGTGAGTAAGAATTACCTTCTACCCTCACCCCATTAAAAAATCTAAAAGACAGCAGGAATAAGAGGATACAGGAATAGAATTTGCATTTACTCTTGAGGTTAATGTTCACCTGCTGCCAGTGCAGAAATGGTTGAGTTTTTAGCCTCAGTAAGTTTGGATTCAGACTTTAAAATTCCATACATTCTTAAAAGTGCTTTTGAGCAGAAAAAGTAGCAAATGCGAAAATGGAATTCCAGCTGCACCCTAGTTTCAAGACTTCGCAGTTATGTGGTAAATGTGCATTTCCAGATGTCCAAAACATCTATCCACAGAAGGAAAAGAACCCATTTTCTACTGGGGGAAGCAGTGCCCTCTAATGATAAATCTTGGTATCTCAAAATGAGAGTGAAAAAGGCTGTTAGTGGGAGCCAAAGCCAGAGGGCTTCTGCATGTGGAAATTTAAGTCAGCTCCCTGGTTTTGTTCTAGGGAGATGGCAGTTTCGTGGGTTTTGTGGTTTGGGTGGGGTTTTTTTTGATTTTTTTTTGATTTTTTTTAAATAATTATTTTATTTCTTTTTTTCATGCAGATACATTATTCTTTTCCTACCGTGCTTGGAGGGCTGGTCAGGGTGGAAGTGTGTACAGCAAGCATTCTTGTGTTAAAAGGAAATGCTGGTATGGCAAATAAAACATGAACTCAGTTTGCATGTCTTTGAAGTTCTGACAGCAAGGAATGGCTGTGATAAAGGTTTCTAGTTGGCTAAAACTGATTCTGTGTGTTGGCTGATATGTAAAATCAGCACAGCTGACTTCTCTAGTTTCCTAACTAGCAGGAGCTGTGAATACATAAATTCCATGTAATGGAAGCTTTGCAACTGTTGGTATATACATAGTACTGTGTCTTTGCAGAGCTGGTTTTCATTTTAGGAGCCTGCAACAGCTTCACACTTAAACAGCACTGCCAGCTTTCTGGAGCTAGAGCATATACAGCATTGTGGTAGCAGCTTGATCTTACTCCAGCCAAGAGCATCCCTGCCCAACTGTGTGCTTTATTAACTCATCAAAATAGTAGAAAACTATCCAGCTTTTTCTCTTGCTGAAAGTTTTCTGTATTTTGTGAATTGTCTGAGCTCATGTAGAGGTTTGGCAAGCACTAGGCTTTGTGCAAAGTAAGCAGAGGCTCAGAACAGAGAGAAGGGAAAAGCAGGAACTCCTTTCTGGAGGTATCTTGCTTGCATTTTCATAGAATGGTTCGGGTTAGAAGGGACCTTAAAGATTCTAGATCCGACCCCCCTGCCATGAGCAGGGA
>VYZM01013056.1:11115-23631 GCA_013398915.1 Dromas ardeola | reverse complement strand
AAAACCTGATGAGCCTCAGTCCACAGGTCTTGCAAATTTCTTGCAAAGTTACCTGCCTGTTACTGAGAATGGCAGTGCTATATTACAGGGCCAACTGATTACCATGCCACTGGTCTCTGGGTTTGACCACAGTCTTTAAGGTCACTGAGGTACTGCTGTCAGTAGCAACTCTGTCCTCATGCCTCAATCAGTAGCAGCTATGTCCTCATGCATTAGTCTTGGGTGATCTGTGATTAACACCTGTTTCCCAGGCACTACTTTCTGTTTTACACCTATGTTCTGGTGAGAGTTACTCTGTCTCTGGAAAACCTTTCTTCAGCTGTTCCTCCAAAAAAAGTACCAACTTGATGAGATAAAGGACACTTTAGTCTAACAGTGGTACTTTTCCAGCTCTCTTTTCCAAATTGCTATTTATTCAGCCACTTAATTCATGTACTTAGTTGGAGCAAAACCATTACTGTGAACCCTAGGATCTTACCTGCTTACCTGTTATTCAATGCTCCCCTTTTCCCCATCATTACTTTTGGCAGACTTCTGCTCATTGGCTGGTCTGCTTTTTTTCAACATAAAGTGAATAATCATCCCATTTGCCTGCAGGCTGATAGTCCATTCATCTTGTGATACTTCACAGTCTATTGCTCTTGCAAACAATCTCTCTGCTGTTGTTTTCAGGCTTTTTGTGATAATCTGTTTGTGAGTGCCCGAAGACACTTGTAAGGAGATGAGATTCTGCCAGTTCCTGCATCTTGTGCCAGCATAGTCTCAGTCTGCAGTGTCTGTTGCAGCAAACAAACCTCACACAGTTTCCTGTCTTATGACCTCTGGATACCTTTCTGTCTCAAATCTTTTTAGCATTTGGGATCATTTTCAAAATGGCAATGCCTTGTTCTCCTCACCATAGACCTATCGCTGATATACAAGACTTCCTCAGGATATAAAATTATCATTATTTTATCAAAAGTTAATTTGAAGTCTTCCATGATGTCTCCCTCCGCTGCCAACACCCTCCATCCCCAAGTGTCCTAGAACTCTGCCCTTCCGTAATGTCTTCTTGTGGTTTTAGCCCTATGATTTGAAAGACAGGTTCTTCAGTCTTCTGTCATTTGCAAATGTTTTTCCTTACCTGGCCTCTTCTTGTATTGCTTTAACAAAACAATTGCTTTCTGCATGTCTAATACCATGCCAGCATGTTTCTCTCACCCCATTCTTCCAGAAGGGGTATTCTTTAATTCATTTCAATCCTGACAGTTTACACTGTCCAATGGTCAGTTAGTACTAACTAGCCCGGCAGAGATCTGGCCCTGCTGCTATCTTGCCCTACATTTTCCTGAGTGGAGAGGTGTAGCCAGAACCTCTTCAGAATGCAGCTGCTGGTTCTAACCCATTACACTGGGAGAGTAATTTAGAAATACATTTGCCCATCCTTTCTAGATTAGAAACCAAAGGAGACAGACATATTTAGTCTGGTTTTTCTTCTGCTACTGTATTATTCCATTTGATGCAGAGTTATATTTTTATACTATTTCTTAAAAAGAAATAATTAGCCAAATGTAACTGCTATTTCTACCCAGCTATTTTTCAACATCTCTTCTTCTGTTTCCTTCTCACCTCTAATTTTAAATATTTGCCAAATCAAGTTGAAATTGATTGAGATGTGAGATGTGGAGATCTCTGAGAGGAAAGAAATCCAAATACAATGCCCCTGGCTCAGGGAAAGGCATGCTAAGCTCAGTTATCCTTGGAGGCAGCAGCCCGCTGGCCAGTAATCCTGTTTGCATACAGCAGCACCAGCCAGCACTGCAATAGCTCCATGTCAGCTATGGCACACATTGCCTCTAGTCCACTCAAGAGGGAGAAAGGAGGAATGGGAGGGAGGTGAGGGATAGTGGAGGATGGGAAAGGTGGTTGGTATGAGGTGAGATTAGGGGAGATGGCACAGAAAGCTGTAGACTGTTTGACTTTGTTCTGTGGCTCTTGAAACTGCCTGACGAAACTGGGGTGCAGTGAGACTGCAGCATGCTGCGCAGCTGCAATTATGGCAGTGGACGGGGGGGCAGGTTCTGGCAGTGCACTGAAAACCCTTTTTTACCCATCTGTAAAATGGCATTGATAATTACTGCCTCAGACTAGGCTTTGAATAGAAGCTGTGGTATTAGATTGCAATCTCTGTCATGTGTGTTATGATTTCTGCAGGCAACATCGTGCTGCTTTCCCTGGAACACTTCTGTGATTGAGAGATGGTAATTGTTGGCCTTGAGCTTGACTCTTGAACAACTCTGAACCACAGCAACCAGTGTTTGCAAGAAGATATCACACAAGTTGGGGAACCATTTCTGCCAAAACATGATTGCAACCTTTCAAGGTACAGATCTGAGTTAAGACAAAGAAATGTTTCTGACCCAAAGGGCCCCTTGGACAGCATTCAGAATTCATTAAATGTGTGGGTGTGGGGACCTGCACTTTATCCATATTTGAAAGGGAATTATGAGAATATAGAGCCATTCATCAGCCTGCTTTGTACCATGATCACTGGGAAAGACAATTTTCAAAGTACAGAAAAATAGAGTCAAAACCATTAAGCAATGGTGTGGAATATACTGCTGTGTGTTTTTTTGTTCCGCTTGCCAAAGTTCCTGGGTAAATAATAAAATGACTTGGACACTACCCTGCTAGATGATGTCTAGAAAACATGCAGTTTGGTTAGCTCATGCAATGTAAGTATAACTCTCAACAGATATTTTAATGGCTAGAACTCTACACATTTATTTCTTAATTAAATGCCAGCTGCAGCAAATTTTCTTCATGTTAATTCACGATCTAACTGTAGGAATGCCAGCATAGAGTGTATAATGTCATTTGTCATGTTTCTTGCTAAATTGGACATTGCTCAATTGGTTGAATTAATGCAAGTGTTTTTCATTTTTGTCTTGTAGTTTGTTTCATTGGGTTGCCACCTAGGCGTTACTAGAGTGAAATAAACTAGAGGAATCTCTTAATTGTCCTCTGTGCTGGGGAAATTCAGTACCCAGGTCCATTCTTATCCTATGTCTTGTTCAGGGTTGACTTTGGTCGACAGGGGAATCACGACAGGCCATAAAATGGCTTCACTCACAGAGCAACACAGATTCCCTGACCTTTGGTGTGGATTTTCACAGCATGGGGGGAACTGAAAACTTTAGTTCCACTTTGGTTTGGGAACAGGGAGGTGACAGATAGTGCCTTTCATCTACTTCCATTTCTTGGGAAGCCCAGCTGAAAGTCAATCAATGGATCCCCACACTTTCCTCTACCTGGCATTTGTGATTATGTAGCCAATAAAAATTCCAGAAAAATAAATTTTTGAAAGACCCCATCTTGCCAGATATGTCTGAACCAGCTCTCTCTGGAGGTTAAAGGTGCTTGGTAACTTCACTGTATGCACCTTATAACTAATGAGAAATATCAACTCTTATATGGACCCATGCAATGTTTCTTATTGCTTGGGTAAAAAAGGTTAGGTTTGTCTCTGAGAAATTATTTTTAAAGGTTACTTTAATGTCAAATTAATGATTTCAATTTCCTAGTAATACAATTTTCAGTGTTTGGCAGATTCTTTTAGTTAAAATAACTATTGGGTGACATTTTAAAAGCGATCTGCTGTTTTGGCTAGCTGAGACTTCAAAGCATAATGATTAAAAAGGGAAGGTCACAAAAGCATAACTGAAACACCTGCTCTTGATATTACACTCTGAAGCACAATTTCTCTCACTGGACATTTTCTGTTTGCGTGCTTATCCATATCCATATCCATATATTAAGCACTATGCTACCTCAGCAGTAGCAGCCCCTGACTCAGAAATGGATGCCTCCCTTGTGCTAGACATATGCACACACTTATCACCTTTCCCTGCCCTGGAAAGTTTCACATGTAAATTCAGAAGGGCTAGGAAGAAGCCCTTGAATGGAAATTGAATGGCTTGCATAAGGTCATGCACCAGATCAGTAGCTGAATTTGGACTACAGGCCAGACCTCTTACACCTCTATCCGGTGTGCTAGTTACTCGACCCTTTGTCAGACTGTATGAGAATGCATTTCAGTCACCACTGAATTAGAAAAGATATTTGCTGTCTCAAAAAACCCTATAATGGTATAGCTATTAATAGTGTCACTTCCATTACATTTTTCAAAACAAAGGGTTCATTTCCTAATTTTTTAAAGTTATGCCTAGTTTTGAAGACCAGAAGAGGTATGTGCCAGTGTAGCTTGTCACAGTCATGTGGTCTAAAATGTCATTGCTGGGACTTAGTTCATCACAGGAGCTACAAGGACGCTGGATGAGAGCACAGCTCTCCTCTCTGAAAGCATCCATTCAAACAGAAAGAGCCAGTCCCCAGTTTGTAGAATTTGAATCCTGAATAGAGAAACCAGAGCAAAACTTTATGTCTCTTTGAAGAGATATTTGTCTGCTTAATAATATTCCTGAAACAATGAGCAATTGCTCATTGTTCATTATCTTACATTCCTTAAATGCACTGCTGCTTCAATTTTTTTTTTATTTCCTGCTTAGGAACATTGAAAATCATCTTTATTTACCTTTTAGTATCTTTTGATTCACTCTCTGTGGTGGATACTTTGAATTGCTGGGACAGGAAAATAAAATCTTGCCAGTATCCAGCTTGCCTTTCTACACAGGCTAAGGTAGAGGCAGATTTACCACACGGTTACTACGGGCTTCATATGTGCTTGGTCTGCATATTCAATCTCTCAGTTTATACCCACACATATCAGATGGATGTGCCTGCACAAATATGAGAGTGGGACTCATCAGTTTTACTGCTGGTTGCCAGCTTGATTGTTGAAAGTTGGTCCAGGATGTAGCCTGTGTGAGATTTGCTATTGAAAAAATAACTGTAGGGTGATAAGTAAAATGTCTGCACAAATATTTCCTTTTTAAAGCTTCCATTTCTTTTCCTCCTCTGCTTATCCATTGCAGAGACAGGGAAGTAAGGCAGAAACTACAGACATTTTCCCCCTGGCCTGAGAAGTGAGATTGATCTCCTAAATGCACTTCTCAACCTAGTGATATTGAGCAACTCTAATCTCATGTTCTTAACAGACCAATATTACTCATCTCCAGAGGAAAATAGACTCATATTCTTTTTTTCACAGGGTCCGAGTGATTATCAAATCAATGGACACATCTCCCATCACATGTCAAAGGTTAGGAACAATGGAAAGTCTGCTAGAGAGATCAAATGACTTCTGTGCTGCTTTCATCAGCTTTTTCTAGTGATTTTTTGCTACATGCTTTTCCTCAGTTCAGCACATGTAACAACCTAATGTGCAGACCTGACATTACACAAGCCTTCCCAAGAGCAAGAGGGTTTGCCATTTCCCCACATCCATATGAATCTATTGTGAGAACAGCCCCATTTTGACATCTTTTGCCTGCTAAGGCATATTGGAAGCTGGTATCAGTATCTCCAGCTCAGGCAGTCTGTTCTTACGCCTGCAGGAAGATGTTTGGCAACAGTGCCATTTCAGATCCCTTATTGAACACATTGAGTAATATATGCCATATCTCCAGGCCTATTAGCCTTGTTGTGTTTTCTGTTAAACAGTTTTTCTGTGTTGCAAGGAAATGTCTTTAAAATTCCTTTCAGGCAGCAGCCCAGAACTATCTGTGTTGTGGAGGATGCATGTCTTTGTCCTTGCTGTTTATTTTGGTTTAGTTGTCACTGCGCTCCTCAGGTCCAGCTAAGTATTCCCAACAACCGTGTACGGGCTATTCACAACTACAACAGCCTTAAGATAGCTGGTGATGCATGTGTCTCTAGTGCTTAAGAACTCTTGTCCCTGGGCTAGAACTGAACAGCATCTTGTCTTGGAGCTGGGCAGTGAAGGAAAAGGAAAACAAAGAATATCTGTGTCTCTTCTGCAGAGAGCACAAGGGCATGACCATTACTAGGCAATATTTGCCCTAACACATTGCAGGACTGGAATGAAGGCTGTGTAGCTTAAGGATGATCAGGCGTGAAGCTGGATCTGCATGAAGCTAGAGTGCGAGAGTTAGCTTTCTGGGACCTGTGCTGCAGAGGGCAACCTTGGAAAGGAGCTGCCTTTTCTGTCCAGGTCTGCCAACATCTACACCTGCACCTCTCTAATCTCCTATCATAGTCTGCAGGAGGAATCAGCACCTCTCTCTACTGTGCTGTGATTCAGCTCATATTAACAAGGGCAATCAAAACAGGTCGGAATAGTCATGATCTGAATGTTTCTGCCTGATGGGAAAAATTCCCATCTAGGTCAGATGTTGCTTTGGGTGCGGGAGATGTTGGAAATTAGGATTGATGAGTCAGCCCTCATGGGTGATGTACAATAGGCAGTGTTGCACACAGGGACAGTTAGCTTCTGGCATTCTTATGTGAATGACAGTTTTTTCTCAGTCATCCTACTGCTCTGAAGTTCCAGCTTCAGCAGTCAGCAGGCTTTGCATGATCTTGGTCTTGGGTAAGAGCCTTTCCATGTTCCCTTGGGTGTATACAAAGGAGGTAGTTCTGATGTGCCTCTAGCTCTATGGTGTGCACTCATGGAAAGTGCCAAGAGCTGGAAACTGTGTGTCAGAGAAGATCCCGAGACAGCCCTCACGCTTTTTCAGGGCAAGTGCCTGTGAGCAGTGCCCATGGACAACATGACTTCTATCACAGGAAAAGGATGGCACCCTCAGAGAAAGTCATAGGCTGACAGCAGGGCTGCTATTGGGGACATCAGGAGAAATTGTACACCTTCTGCCATAAAGATGACACTGATTCTTCCCCTTTACTGTCAGGCTGTACTTCTAGGATGTGTTTCTGATCCCTTCTCTAATACTGCACATATTTCTCCTGACACTGTCACCTGCCTGGGCTGCAATTCAGATCTTAGGATCCTACCACATACATTGTAAACCAGCGTTTTGTGTTCCATGTGATTGCTTTTCTGTGTGGAAGAAAAGTAGTCAGAAGGGTGTTACCCAGTGTGGCAAGAGCACACAACAAGACTTGGACATTCTAACAAGCAATTGTCCTTACCAGGTTCTCCATAGAAACTTTTTTTTTTTTTTTACCCTGCCACTGTCATGGATCTTCTTAATAAAGAAAATGTTTGCAGAATCTTATTCTGCACACTGTTTCTAAAAAATCTTTTTCTGGTCTCTAAATGGGCTTTTTCATGTTCTTTTGATGAAATGGCTTACATCTCCAGCAACCAGTCTTGTAGCATCACTGCTGTTTTTGCTAAACCTCAAACAGCAACAGTACAGTTTTCTTCAATGCATCAGCAGTACATTTATACCTGTGTCTTGTTGACATCCCTCTGGGGTGAATTTTGGCCAAGAGATCACGAATGGATTGTCACAACTGGTTGGTTACGTGTATTCTTGTAGTATCTAGTGCTACCAGACAGGGAATCTCATTTCATTGCTACAGGTACTTGTTGTGTTGAACAGAAAGACATAATTGTATGTCAAGGCAAGACAGGAATGGTAGGTGCAGATGGACGTGGCATCACAGGAAGCCGTGGGCAATTTTATTAACATATTAGAGAGTTATTATGACATGTTTTTCTTTCTCCTGTGGCAAGTTTTAAAGGAGGGGTTTGTAGGAGAACGAGGGGACGTCAGGATGTGTGTAAGGAAATCCCTTGGGTCTGAGTGCTACATTCAGAAGACATAAGCACAAAAACAAACTAAATATTCTAATTGTTTGCACTTCTGTGACCATTGGAAGGTTGGGGTGGAAGTGTCACAACAAGTTGCATATTTTCTAAAAAAAGAGTTTTGGTTCTCTTTCACACTGGACTCCCCTGTCTGTGCTGTATCTGGCATCTCAGCAGACCTGTCAGCAGAAGGGTTAAATTCTGATCTATCAGGCTCTCAGGTCAGACCGGAGGAGTACAGCTTGAGTCATGAAAGGCAGAACAGTCTCCAGAAGAAGAGGCTTAGGATAATCTGCTACCTTTCTGAAGTCAAAGATAAACATGATAAAGCCTGTGGAGGAAAACATCCATACCAGAAAATCACAAAGGAAACAAAAATGCATCTGGATTTCCAGTGCTGTGATATTGAAGTAGAAAAATAGAACCTTGGCTAAAATAAATGTTTATCAAATCAAATACAAAGAACATTTCTTGCAGCTCGCAGAAGTCTGTCCTGTGGTTTGAAGAAACCCAATGAGCTGCTGTCCAGAGTCATCTCTGCTCATGACTTTGAGATCATTCTTGTTTTCCCCAGTTTGCAAGTGTTCAGCTTGCCAGATTCTTCTGTTCTGAGAATACTGAAGCAGCATTATTGAATGACTCCAGAAATAGTGCTATTTTGAGGTACTGAAATGCCAATAGTTATTATAAGAGAAATCAATCTGTTACGTGGTATTTCCTGAAAGCGCCTGACTACTCCTTTGATCTTGTTACCAGACCCAACTCAGCATTAAGGACCAAAAATGAATGCAGAGCATGAATATTTTTATTCAAGAATGCAAACTCTTGAACTATAGCAGTGCTTGGAACCTTGGCACTCCACAAAGGAAATGCCTCTGCCCTGTGCTAGAGTGGAGATTACTTCTCTTTGACTGTAAGTGGACAGCATGGCAAGATGGGGTTTACAGTGTACTTTGAGTTTGCTTTGGTTCTGTACCTCTTGATTCTGTTTTTAATACCATTAGAGTCAAACCACACTCATTAATAAATGTGGCAATCGCACAAACTTTAATGGACAATGAAGGAGTTCAGTGAGTCTATTTTTTCTGTAATGCAGAAAAGGAGTTTAGCCAAGTTCATGTGACTGTGTGTGCCAGGATTTGTTTCGAGACTCTTCATACTGATCTCTGTGTATTCAGGTTTTTTCAATCAAGAACAGATAAGTCTTTCAACAATATTCCCACTGCCTGCAAAGTCTCTTCTGCATTGGGATATTTATTTATTTATTTTTCTGTGTTGTCCATTATCTGCTCTGTGTGAAACATTTCTGCCCTGTCAGTGAAACCCCTCTGAACAGATTGCTGGGAAAGGAACAACTACAGTCTTCAGATTTCAGTCCTGGGCCTGCTTCTGCAGTCTGAACTATGTGCCATCAGACTGGCTTCCCAGAGCACAGCTCTGCGAGCTGACATAGAAATGCTACATTGTGAAGGTGAAAAGGAAGTGAACAAGGAGGAGAAGAGAGTCAAAGTGAGGTAGAAAAAATTTCCAAGTGAGTTTGTGACTGGCCAGCCGTTCTATTTTAAAATTATTCTGATCCCCGAGTCCAGCTGCCTGTATGACATGGGTCATGCAACTCCACATGCCGTTTGCTGTGCCTCCAGTATCACCTGGAAAGCTATTCAGTGCTAAAAAGATTTGCCAGGAACTTCTCTCTGCATCAGAGAAAAAGCAAAATGTGGGGCTAAATACATTACAGAACTTCCTATGGTCCCACTGTCATGTTAGAGTTAATCCTTAAACAGAGATTTCAATTTGTCAAAATTGAAATCAAAGCAATAGCATTCCACTTTTTTGAGTTTTGCATTAAAGCAATTAAGATCTGCTTCAGCAAATCAATGTCCAAGGTTAAATGGGATACTGAGCTCTGCCAGAAGCTTTTGTTTGGTTGCTGTCCTTTACTGAGTCTGCACAGAACGCAGTACTGTGGTAGGAGAGCGTCGCACTGCAGTGCACGGTCATCACCTCTCAATGCAGGCTTTGGAGACTGCAGTGTAAGACTGCAATGCTACACTGCAGAGCTTCTGAGCTTTTGAAAAGCTGCGGTTAGATCTGGTTGAACAAGCAGAGTGTTCACTAGGGGGATTAAACCTGTTTTGCTGTCTGCGAGCAGATTGTGTTCTTTGCAAATATTTCTATAAGAGTCAGAGGACTTGAAGGAAAATCAATCCCTTTTCCTTGCCAAGTGGGAGAAAAGGAGACTACCTTTGGCAGCCTTCTTATATACAGCTGAGTGCTGCCCCAGAGCAGTTTGCATGCTCCATATTTTTCAAAAACAATACAAAAATCCCCAAGGTTTACATTTTACGATTCCTTATGGTATTGGTGAAAGCGAGGAGAAACCAACAGCTGCACAGAATAGGGAGCTTACACAGGGTAAGAAATTCCTGCTCAATAGGAGTGCTGAGGGGTTTTTGTTTGAATGACCTAGCTTTCATCAGGAAAATCCAACAGGAATCTGCAAGTTTTCCCTGTGTCTTTCTCAAAGCTATCTAGGGCTGGCGCCATGGGTCTGCGATGATGAATAGCTGGTTTGGCAAGATAAGGAGCAGCACAGCTGTCTTTCTGAGGTGACTCTACTCTGTCCTTTTATCCACACACTCTTGACCACTACTGGTGGTTCTGATGGGTGAAAACTGGCACCTCCAAACCAGTTCATGAGAACTACTTAATGGCAATAAGGCTCTGTGAGTTTGGACTAGAGGCATATGAGGACGACACTGTGGGGCAGACCACTGTTGCAAGAAATTCTTTGAGTACCTGCTAATTGTTCTTGTCAGCAAAGTCACAGAGTTTTTCTCTTGTAGCATCTTTGTATGGTCCTGTTCTCTGAAAGCCAGTTCTGTGCTGAGGAGAAATCACTGTAAGGTAGTGTTTTATGAGATGAGGTAATTTGGCCTAGGATTGGCCTCAGATATTTACAATCTGTCAGTGTGTTCTTAATGGAAGACAGCACAAAATATTTTGATACATTTGGACACCTACATTTAAAAACAGCAGGGTCTCTGCCTCTCTGAGAGCAGCAGAGATGGTTCCATTTTACCCTCCAACAAGCAAATTTATCATTCAGCATTCTCCTGTTGTAGCCCCAACAAGTAATTTGGTATGGCTAGACAATGTCTATTGTCACAGGCATGTATATTCAGATGCAAATAAGCCTAATCAGATGCAAATGTGCCCCATTTATACATGAGTATGGATAATTATGTAAAGCAGAGCTCCTCCTCAAATGGTCATACAAAGAAAGAGTACTGC
Organism: Dromas ardeola; assembly: GCA_013398915.1. Lineage (NCBI taxonomy): Eukaryota > Metazoa > Chordata > Aves > Charadriiformes > Dromadidae > Dromas > Dromas ardeola. The sequence goes on along the minus strand of VYZM01013056.1, from coordinate 12,662 downwards.
CATGTAAATGAAAGGAATAGCAAATAGGAGGCTGCCTGTGTTTCTTGGCAGAAATAAATTTCTCCTAGGAAAAAGGTCTGCAGCAGTCCCTGTAAACTGAAGGTTTTGCTAAGAATCAGAGGTTTGGGACTGCTGAGGGTGGAAACTGTATATCTGAGAGGGGAGGAGGATGTTGCACATACCTTGTTTTTGTAAACTCTCTAATATGACCAGTTCGTAGGGCAAGTCTTGTGGCAGATGGGTATTTGGTTAGACACAGAGAGGCTGTTCTCAAGTTCTATTTTTTCATGAGTTAGAGAGTAGCAGAAAGCATTATGTGTTGGTAAGACCAGAATGATCCAAGAAATAAACAACCGTTCTGAATTCCGTAAATAAATGACCACCTGCATCTTGGCTGCCTTCTCTCGGAAGGGATGAGAAGAACCTCTTAGTGCATTGCCCATTCTGTTCACACCATGTGTCAAGGAGTGGTGAAGCTGCCATGATGCCTTTGATAAACTCCGTGCACAATGTGTTCAGAGAGTGGGAGACAAGATCTGACTACAGAGCAATGATTTGTCCTCTGAAGTCTGCAGAAAGAGCCTTTCTCAAGAAACCTATTTTTAACACTACCACTGCTTTTCAAGCTAATAAGACCCAGTCTAACACTTCTAATACAATGGACAGCTTGAAATAAGAAGTATGTGCAGCTTCAGTCCAGTGTATTTCTTGTTCGATTACTGCTCACATAACACACTTGGAAGGGATTGTCCCTCTGTTTGATTGTTAAATTGTTCCAAAATATTTCATCTGTGATCCATCAGTTCCCAAGGAGCGAAAAAAAATAGACCATTACCTTGTTGTTGTTCTTGCTTTTGTTAAAAAATTAACAAAGTCCGTAGAACAAAAACAGTTAGAAATGTTTGCTACATTTTAAAAAATAGCAGGAAAACATCCTAACTAACAATATATTCACTTTCATGCAAAAAGTGGTACAACATTACAAAGATTAATTCCTGTTATGTTGTGGTCCATGTCTTCCTTAAGAGAAAACAGAATTAGAAACACGTGTCTGACTGACACATGTTGGGGGATGGAAACCTTTTTCATTAGCTGAAGATGACTATTAAAAGCCCCTCTGATTTACACTTGAAACCCATCAGAACAATTGAGATATCGTTTCTAGCATGCTATTACTAATTCTTATGAACACTAGTTTGGGGAAAGTTAATAAAAACAGAAGTTGCAATTGTGGTGAAGATTCACCAGTGTGTTGCACGGAGCATGTGCATGATGCATCTTTGTCAAAGGCATCCCAGAGTGGAAAAATGTTGGTTTGCAGTTCCTATATGATCCACCTATGGGCTGAGTAGCCTAAAACATTACCTGCACAAAAGACAGAAAAAGAATCAAGATCTGCTGAAAAAAATCCTGATTCACCAGAAAGCAACCGAAACCACTCAAACCTGTTGAGTCAAGTCATAAAGTTCCCAACATTTCGTTCATGGCTGTATTCAGACAGAATAGGACAGATTTGCAATCTCTACTTTAGAGAGGTTATTTTCCAA
>VYZM01013046.1:21385-38737 GCA_013398915.1 Dromas ardeola | reverse complement strand
AATACATTTTTCCTTACTGTTTTCTGATAATTCCTTAATTTACAGCCCCCATTTCTTCTGCTCGCTGTGATTTAATTCAGACACGGTGTCATGAACAGCAGGCTCCTGTAGCTAGTTTGTGCAGCATTCATCTCCGAACTTGCAAAGTAAATATTATTCAGGTGTAAAGCAAGGAGAGGACACAGTCAGGAAGCAAAGTGTAACATGTAGACTTGTGTCCCAGTGGTTTCCCTGCCTCAATGCAACTGCTTCTATGATGATGTGTTAGAGGCAGAATGTTTTACATAAACTGTTTCCCCTCCTCAGAACACCATTACAGTTTCCTCTCTATATATTTTCGCATGCCACTTTCACCATGGTAGAATCTGAACACTTTCCCATAGTGCATGAAAGAGTATGAGCAACATCTGTTGTAGGTGGTTTGTTCTTTGTCTCATCTTCTCCCTGGAGAGAGAGCTGTGTATGTAGTGGATAGGGATATAAATAATAGATTATTCCTCTCCACAGTCAAACGAGGAAAAATAAATAAATAAATGGTTTGATCCAGACTGAAATTTGTTTTGCTGTTTTTCCTAAACAAAACAGTAAAAGAAAAGTCAGTGGCATGTGAAACTTTCTATTCAGCTTCAGAGGAAATATTTTTGTTTTGTGGAACAGACAAGAGAAATGGGAAATTAAAGGTTAGATTCATAAAACTTTGCTGGAGAAGAAGCTGGCAAAGGGAAGACCCCCTCATGCCTAGCAACTCAATGATTATAAAACTCATTCCAGAACATGACATACCATGGATTAGCTCCCTACTGTCTCTTTTTCTTATCTCAAGAGGTCTATCCTCACCACTGGCCAGAAAGCTTTTCTAGGAAACACCACCCTGTTTCTATCATACTTTAAAAATAAATATGTAAATAAGCCATCAAGCAGTTGGCATAAGCACGAGCAAGATATCTAAAATATGGTGGTTTGGATTATCACTCAATTCATTGCACATCTGGCTTCCAGATGATGCTCATGGATTAATTCACTGTTCAGGGCAAAATTGAGCAGTCTTAATGGGAGGAAATGAAAAGTCCCAGCCTGACAGGGTCTTCTCCTTGGTCTTTATGGTAATTTCCTAAAACAGGATATCCCCTTTTCTTGTGGTTGTACAGGGAATGACTCTTTTGCTTTCCATCCAAAATATATGGCAACTTTGAGTAATGCATTAGTAACTTCAAGATAACTAGAATCACAGTTTTTCCAGGTGATATTTTATGTAGTTCAAGAAGAAAGTTTTATTTAGAGGGAATTATTAGGTTTTTAGGTAAATCCAATTTATCTTCTACCTTTTGGCTTATTCTTCAGGAGTTCCTGCATGATTGCCATTTTTTTTAAGCAGCTGCTTACTAGTAAATAGTAACTTAAAGTATTTTTCACATTGTCTTGTTATATATGTTTATTATAATTCTCCTGGCTCTAAATCAAAGAATCTCTTCACAGGGTGAATTCTTCCTAGGAGGGATTTTAAGCCAGAGTGGATCAGTCATGATATAATTAACACACCTTGGTATACCCATAAGCTGTACTGTTCTTTACCTCTAGCCAAGTGACACTAGGAAGTGTAGGAAATTGCTTCTTACTATTAGAAAAAAGTAATTCTGTCAGCAGTGAAGCTAATGAAACCTTATTTCTGATGGACTGCATTGTACCTTTTCTTTATTCCTTCCTTGCCTCCAACAACAACCTCAGCTCTGCCCTGTATCCCCTGGATAGCCCCATTGCATCAGCAGCAGACTAGCAACAACAGGACAGTAAGGCTAGTCGGGAGATCTTCACGTGCTCGTTGCCCACCACTGCAATCAAATAGAAAATTTATCAGTTGAGCTCTGTCTGCTTTTTCCTCATTAATTCGAACCAATGGCTTCTATCTGGCATCTGAGATTCACAAAATCCACAAGAAATTAATTCTTTCTTAAATGACAGTGTTTCTGTCAAATTTGATTGAAAGTGACCACTGTACTCAAAGTTTATTGGGGTGAGGGACACTAGCAGACAGGTAAATTAAATTGAAATCCTTTTGCTTGAATAAGAAAGTTACCTATACAGGGAAATAAATTCAACTAAAACGCTTCTAAGCTCACCTACATTTTAAAAAGAAATTACTTACATTACTTAGATGTGAGGTTGTCAGGTGCATATTTGCAGCACTGGAGGTTATAGTTTTTGGGGTTCCATTTTTGACCCATTAATGTAATTTGAGCCCTCAAAACATTCTTTATTAAACTCAGCTTTCACTTCAGCTAGTTTAAAATGATGGGTATAAAAGGTCACTGTCTAGATATAGAGAAACCCCCACAACCACCACTCTGTGGTTCCAAATATTGATGTTTGGTTTCCAGGTCTTCTGGTCATTTCCTCTCTGACCCTGAGCAAGTCTTTAGCAGATTTGAAGTTGGTTGACTTGCTGTTAAAACAACACAAAACAAAACAAAACAAAACAAACAAAAAAAAAAAATAAAAATAAGAGAAAAAAAAGAGAAAAAGAAAAAAAGAAGCAGCTATATGAATATATCTATCCATAACTGCCTTCCACAGTCTACACAACTCAGATCCTGGCAACAAGATAAGCACAGCATTCCCTTGAACTGGGAAGGAAAGCTACATTACTGCAGATGTACTTCCATTCTCCCCCTTCCAGTGTGAATTTAGTGGCACTGTATCACTTCGGGCTCAGTCATACGCCTCTCAGATCACATCGAAGTTCCGTTTTCCAGTTTTTATTTCTATATTTTTCTGTTATTTAATTGTAAAATGCTTTCTTACTTTGTTCAGAACAAGGATATTTACCAAGAAAAAAGTCTCTTAGAATTAAGTCTTATTGCTGTGCTGCAATCATTAGTAATACATAGACTCTTGTTCCTCTAACTAGGATGTCTGGAAAGAGAAGGTGCAATGCAGGATGTCAATCAAAAAAATTTTTGCTCTCCCTTTTCTCTGTCTATCTTTCCTTGAGGTTCACAACTGCTTTACCTCAAAAAATGGGAAGTTGATTTTATTTTTATTTTTCATTTCCACCTCCCCCCGCCCCCTGATTATTGCATATTTTTCAGGGCAGAGAGGCTGCTATTCTAAAACAATAATGTTATGGGAAAAAAATTGGACAAAGCAGAAGTTTCCTTGAAGATTGTTCATGTTTTAGTAGTCTGTGGATTCCCCTGGTAGAGGAGTTTTTATTGCACACTAAGTGCTATGATATAGAAACAACAATTATATTCACTCTGGAGAACAGAGAGGTTTCTATTGTTACTAAACCTTATTTTAAAATACAAAACTCCCTAAATCTTTGTGGGTCCAGTATTTGTGAATCTCAGTTTGGATATGTCCGTGACTGCTCTCTGATCAACACCTCTGAAGTGCAGTGCCAAGATAAATATAAAAGACAGTGCCATATTCAGAAATACAATGAGTCTCAAGTGTACTTTTTTTTTCGCCGTTTACATTCTGATTACAGAAAAGCATAATTTCCAGCATTAACATCAAATATCCTCCAGCAATATAAATCTTAATTACTGTATACTGGAAGTAGTACTAACAAACGCATGAGGTACTTTACAAGGAAGTAAGTGTGTCCCTATGTACACGTAAAGATTTTCAGCAATTTCTTTGCTGCAGTTAACAAGACCTAAATCTGTTTAATGGTGAGTATTCTCTAAGAAGCAGTATAACATGAATAATTTTTCAGAACTTCAGATTTTCTTCCTACTTTTCTTTCAACAGTGTTTTTCTGGAAAACATCCACACTAGATCTGACATCTAGTGAACTACGGATCTATGAGTGACATTCATCATTTGAAATTATTCATAGAACAACTTAGACTGAAGTTGTGAGTCTGGATGATCCCGTATGCTGGGAAGTCAGGTGCAGAGATGCTTCAAAACTGTTCAGCAGAAATCCATCACCAGCTCATCTATGCACAAGAAAGGTTTAAGGGAAAGAACACTTGAGATGTGTTAATCAGAATTTGTTTTTCTGCAGACAGAGAAAGCAGATAAAATGGCACTGGAATTGAGAGAATTGCATCTCCTTATGTTGAAACTTAGTGTTGAAACCGGCTGCAACGTCACTTGTACTGGGGCTTCCATGAGCCTATCAACTAGAAATAAATGATGAAACAAGAACTTCAAATTCCTTTCTAATTGTTTTGCATTTCTTATGGTTGGGAAGACAATAGTTATGTTTTCCTGGATCTGCAGGCAATGTAAAAAGAAAGCTCTTCTTTCTTCATCTTATGGAGCTAGAAATCCAGGAGCACCTTGCCTTCCCTGGGAACTTACTTCTCAGACAGCATGGGCGCTGCTGGCAGGGCTGTTGCTGAATCACTACTCTTTGAGAGACACCTGTCTGCAGGAAAAGTGATAACAAGGATTGAAGGATGTTCTGCTGCAGGTAGCTCAAAGATGTGTATGGCCATGACACAGAGACAATTACCCCAGTGGAGAAATACTTGAAGTACTCTTGAGGCAAACATAGCCTTAACTCAACCGTTTTCTCCACTCTGTTACTACTACTGCACATATAGAATCATAGAATCACAGAATGGTTGGGGTTGGAAGGGACCTTAAAGACAATCTAATTCCACCCCCCTGCCATGTGCAGAGACACCTCCCACTAGAACAAGGTTGCTCAAAGCCCCATCCAACCTGGCTTTGAACACTTCTAGGGATGGGGCATCCACATCTTCTCTGGGCAACCTGGGCCAGTGTCTCACCACCCTCATAGTGAAAAATTTCTTCCTGGTCTCTAATCTAAATCCACCCTCTTCCAGTTTGAAGTCATTACGCCTCATCCTATCACTACATGCCCGTGTAAAAAGTCCCTCTACAGCTTTCTTGTAACCCCCTTCAGACACTCGAAGGCTGCTTATAAGGTCTCCATGGAGACCAACTCTCTAAGCCTGTCTTCATAGCAGAGGTACTCCAGCCCTCTGATCATCTTCATGGCCTTCCTCCGGACCTGTTCCAATAGGTCCATGTCCTTCTTGTGCTGAGGACTCCAAAACTGGATGCAGTACAATATATGTGACATTGGTGCTCCTAATGAGCAGACCTTTTCTGTGAGGTGGGCAGGGAGGACGCTCAGCATCCTGGGGAAGCACCAAGGCACAGAAGTAACAGCAGAAGTTCAAAGAGTCAAAACAGTATATATATTTTTTAAAGTTTCTGCTTTTTATTTTATTATTTTTTGCTTTACTTTGAGCTAGAGAAGTAGTACGTGGTAATAGTTTTGTCCTCAGTTAACCTCTTTTGGCCATTAGTGGCTAGTTGCAAGGAATGACAAACCCTGTTTTACTTTAAGTAATTTCTATATAGCCCAATGGACGTCGATTAATCACCATAAAGTATTTTTTTCTGATTCTTTTGCAAAACCTTGAAGAGAACAAAAGTTCATCTACAGCAAATATTTATAGTCATTTTAAGCCATTTTAACCTTTCTTGGCAGCAGACGGAACATGCTTCTCCGCTCTACAGCTTTTCAGCACCTCACTTAAAATAACAAATTGGCCCCTTTTGCTCCGGGATTGCCTAGCCCGATATAGGGATAAATAGCTCCTTAAAACCTCGGGACATTTCTCTTGTCTCTTTGGCCTAATTCACTACCAATCCTGTCATTATCATTCACTGAAGAAAATGTCACAGCTAATGTACTCTAAGACTATGATTTTAATTCAAAAATCACTATACGGACGTTTCTTCCTTACTACAGGCTATATAACTATACATATAAAGCCTTTAGCCACACATATAAAAAACCCGAGTTCACTGAAGCTGTTTGGGTACTTGCATGAGAATATCTTTGAAGGATGAAGTATCCAGTAACATGGTAAATTCTTCCAAATTCCCCTTCAGCACTGCAATGTATCCTTGCCACGTGGACAACCATGGTGGGGTTCCAAGAAGGACAAAGGCAAATGGTTTAAGAGAGATTTGGTGTCAGGACATCTAGACTGCACTCATCTAATGCAAACTGGATTTTATAGTTCTGCTGTGTAAGTAAATATCATCCAATTGTTTTAGTGAATCGGCATCGCTATATAATCAGCATGCGATCAAAATCAGAGGTGGCTCATATTTCAGGAAACTTTTGACATTTTGGAAAAAATTAATGAAAAAAAATGGGAGAAAGATTTTAAAATGTGTCCTTTAGATTTTGACCATCCCTATATAAAACCTGCAACTTGGGAAGCTAAATTTAGGCTTCTAGATTAATAATCTTAAATAAGCAGACAGATTTAAGGAAGGTTTTTTCTTTTTTTTCCTGTTCTCATCTCCCACCAATCTGAGGGGGAGTAGCCTGCTTAGCACTTCTCAGGGTCAAGTGCTAAAACAAGGAGGTTTCATGTTTTGTGAGCAAGTCTACTATGCTGGCAAGTGTGCGTTTTGGGTCTACCTATCCTACCCACAAGAGATATGAGTGTGGAAATCTTCCTTTTAGCATTTCCTGCAGTAGCTCATAGTCTAATCCTTAATGGCTTGTAATTTAATTCCTGATGCGTCAGGGGATTTGATAGCCATTACAGCAGCTATTTCGGTTGGTTGCGTTGTAGCTCAGCCTGAGCTTTGCGAAGCTCGGCAGCTCCAGCCCTGCACGAGTTCCAACCTCTGCTTTGCCACTGTCAGGCCCGAGGTAACTCAATAACGAAGTGAAACAGTCTGATGCACCAGTCTGGATAACTATTTGGCTGGGTTTGTATCTAAGCTAGTGAAATCACAATTTCCCCTGTATCATTTTCACCTGAAGATATAATAAATTGGTTTAGGATTGCTCACCTTGAGAAGCTGGCCCAAGCTCTTGCTTTGTGAAGAAGCACAAAACTAAGCAAAACTGCAGCTCAGTTTCATTATCAACACTTTGCTCAGCCGTAATATTAAAACATTTTCTTTCTACTTTTATCTTTCAGTTGTCACCGTCCCTAGCAAGGCACCATTTTCTTTCATCAGAGCTTTAGAAATAGCGCCAATTTGTTTCCACCTCCTCTCTGTACAGCTGTGATCTTTAATCCCTGGTATCAATCTCTTTTTCTGCGGTTCCTGCCTCACTCTGTAACCCCTGCAACCTTGGAGCAAATGAGTCTATTTTTGTCTCTGGAGATTTGATGGCAGATAACACAGTTATTAGGGACATCTTTTTCTTGCTCTAATAATGATGATCTGCCTCCAGTAATTTTTCCATGCCTAAATTGCCAGCAGAGCTGGAGGGACACTCTGACATGTTTTTCCTGGGTGTGCAGATTGCTACTTTTGCCCCCTTTTTTTTGTTGCTTTCTTCTTCTCTCTGAGATATTTATTTATTTCAATTTTTGTTTCATCCAATCCCCCGGTAAGGTTTATCTATTCGTGTGTAACTTATAACTGTCAACATTTACACAAGGCGGCTCAAATTTATTGCTGACCACTGATACAGCTATAATTTCGTTTTGGTCAAATATCTGAAGCTCCCTCACATTCCCACGGTGTAGTTCTTATGCCAGTGCCCCAGGAAAGAAATTCCCACTGCAGCATTTGTGCAGCTTTCCGGGATTGTGGCACTGGGTTGTAGAGAGAGGTTGGATACACTGGGAACACCCTATTATCGTATTCTCTCTGATGTATCAAGACTGTGGAGGATCACAGCTGAGTATGAGCTGAGGAAAGAGAAGATATCTCAGGTGACCACAACTCCCAAAATTTATAATGCTAAAGGGGAAAACCACCTCTGCAAAATCCCCCGGGAAACTCGTGCAGTCTGAAGAACATGAGCTATGTGATGGGATATATGGGATGTATGTGATCCATGAAATCCAAGGGGAAAGTTTCATCTAATATTTAAGCTGCTACGCCATGGATTATCTTCAGCTTCTGGGGGGCACCAGTTATTGACTTGCACTCCTGCTCACTGATGACAGTTTGTTTATTGTGAAAAGATAAAAGAAAACCCCAGAGAATAAGAACTCCTGTGTGTCATTGTCACTAGTACCAGCCTATCAAGAACCTGCTATGTTTCTGATCAGGTTGGCTGGTGAGATATTTTCCAAAAATTATCTGCTTGGCTTTGTTTGCTTTTTAGATTTTCTTCCTCTACATTTTCACCATCTTTTGTAAATGTAAACCTTCTTGATTGAAAAGAAAAAAATCTCTCGAAAAACACTTCTTTTCTGAAAAAGATGTTCTTGGCTTTCTGTCCAAACATGGTTAATTAAAAATTTGTTTGTTTGTTTTTTACTTTGAATAAGTAATCTCATTTAGGAATATGTCTTTTAATGCCTTTTTTTGCTAAGTTTGAAAACTTAGCCCTTACTGGAACAAGAACTTACCATAGCTTTGAGTTTAGACATGTTGCTCTCAGATTCTTGCCTGGTACAGGAAGGTTTTCCAAACATTTTTGGTCACAGAATCTCCAAGCTTTCCCTCAGAACCACCACCACAGCCACACAGAAGTGGGGACAGTGCTGAAGGAATAAACCACATTGTTTGGTACAGTTCTGTGGGCTCCTGCAGGAGAAACACTACAAGAACCGTCTCATGGTGCTTTCAGAAAAGGGAAATTGCCAGCTATGCTATTTTGGGAAATAACTACTTCAGTAAATGCATTTTACCTTCCTTAAATTTCTAAAAATTAGAAATATTAAAAGATACATAGGAATACCTCATTTTCCTCCTGCTAATACGTTCTCGATCCCCTATGTCCTTTGTAATTCCTTGTAGTGCATGGTTCACGCTACATACAGCTGAATCAAAACAAAGGGCTCTATGATGCTGGAAAACTCTTCCTTAAACTCATTGCTGACCTTTAACTTAGATTCCACTCTTATTATGAGAGAAATTTGGCTTTCAGCTTGTGCTGCAAATACACATGATGTACCAAAGATAAACCTCCTCCTGGAGGAGCTGGGGAAAGATTCAGTAAGCCTTGAGTGGCTCTGATTGATTGCTTACTGGGTTCCAGAAGGAAGCATCTTCTAGAGAAGAAAGTTTAAACAAGTCAGTCCAGGATATGACCATAGTATTTCCTTAGCAGGGTATAGTCAAGGAAAATGTGGTGGTGACCTGATGAAAGGTATTTAAAGAGGAAGAGTTTTCAGTATTTCGTCACAGGTGACTGTGTCTATTCTTTTCCTGCTCGGTCAGTTTTGTGACTGTTACTCTGCAAATTGTCAGAATAAAGAAAACAGTGTGACAAACCCTTTTTTTTTTTTTTTTTTAATATGGGTAAAGGTAACTGAGGGAACCGAGTCTGGTGGAAAAGGCAGACTTGAATCAGTCAAAAATTATTCATAAAAATAAATAAGACACTAGAAGCGTCCAGAGAAGCATATTTCTAGAGAAAAGGCTCAGTCAGTGCACAAAGACTAATATCTGAGAACTTCTGCATGCGGCAGTACTTTGGCTCCAGAGACAGAAACAGGTGTCCCACAGATTTCACTATCTTCTTTCTAAGAAAGTTCAAGAAGATATAGTCACTTAATATTTTCATAGTGAGGTCTCTGAAAATAACTTTAGTCTCTGATGATGTACCTTTTGACTGTGAGTAGCATTTGTCAGAAGTGAAACTTTGGATCTTTGTTAATTTTTTTCCTAATTCCCTATCTCAGAGAAAACTGAATTGATTTTTTTTTCTCTTTTGCTTAGGTCCAATAACTCTCTCAACAGTGATTCTTCACTCAACGTTTGGCTGGGAGTGGAATTTTAATTTCCTAATCAGCCTATGTGAGCTGTGCTGTTCAGACTTCATTTGAGCCATCTCAGGAATTTAGTAGGTTAAGACCATTTCTATCTCAGCAGGATGCATAGTCTTTGCGTTTGCAGCTTTTCTTGACCATTCATTGTATAGGTCCCTGGTTTGCACAAAATTCAGCATCTTGAATAGTCATTTATATACATCAGCTTATCACACTGCAATTGAGGATACTGGCCTCCTGTCAAATGCATAATTGCTTTTACAGTGCTTGCAAACTATTCACATCTTGTTTTCATCTCTACTTACCTCCCTGAATGGGACAGTTGCCCTTTCTTAAAGATTTGAATTTTTTTATAAGTTGCTTCCCATCAGAGCCATGAAAAATTTAATTTTTTTTATTTTGGGTTTTGTTTTTTTTTTTTAATGCCTCATCTTGACTTCTCTAGCAGAAGTTCTGTTTAATTGTAATGTAGTTTAAGCGTATAATGCCATGTGTTGCTTCTGCATGAAGTGCACTATATAAATGTAAATCAGCTAATTAATTCATAACAACAAGTATTATAACAACACATTGACTGTCATGCTCTGCAGTTTCCAGTTGAACACTGTGTATGTGTTTTGTCGGTAAAGGAATTGCAGCAGGAGTGTTAATAATTTTAAATCTAAGTAGCCTTGCCTGTTTATACAGACCTGTGATGCTCTATCTGAAGTCTATACAGATTAAGGGACTGAAGTTTCTACTCTCAGCCCTCGTTGATGACATTCTGTGTGAATGTGTGAGAAATCACTTCTTTGGCTATTTTCAGACATCACCTGTTTGTGAAATGGGAGTAATGAATCCTTTTCCCATCGGAAAGGTATAAGGAGAGCTGTGGATAAATTGCGTTATGTAAGTGGAAAGTACTGAACAAGGTATAAATTCTCAAAAAAAACCACGCTGAGTTCAGCTTTAGCATTCTTTGCACCAGAATGTTACAGAAACTGGTAAAATTACACTAAAATTGCTCCTCTATTTCTCAGCTGTTTCTAAATCCAGTCTACTTACAAGGTCTAAAATTTTCTGAAGTTTCAGCAAGCTATATGTAAGCCAGTATCTGACACATACAAAACACTCTCCCTTCCAAGGCAGGATTCATGTAAATAGTTAACAGCATGGAGGACCAACCTTGGACTTTTCTCAGAAATGCAAAAATTTTATTTAAAAATGTTTAATTTTAAGCTTGTCACTTGAATGGCAAAAGCACTTAGAGGAATCTAAGTGCATGAAATTCCTCTTATATGCTTCCAGTGGACAATGAAATCCACAGGAATGCTGCTGTGTGTGCATTAAGGGTAAAAGTCTGACTGCTCAGAGAAGGGCTTCACAGCAAGAGTTTTGTTACTGTAAGAACAGTTCTCTAAGCAGAATTTCACAAATAAAAAATAATTTCTATTCAACTTTTCAGTGGGGAGTGTCGGCTAGTTGTTGAAAAAGAAATAAAGAACAACTGAAGACTTTAAAACCTTGAAGATATTCAGGTTTTAGAAAGCTCGCAAGGAAATGAATGTGCAGATACTTCACACAAAATATAAAACATACCAAATATTCTTCTTTTAGAAAGCATGGGTGGAAATATTATCACTGATTTTCGTACTCTACATCAGGTTCTCTGGTACAACAGCAGGATTACTGGTATTCAAACATTCTCCCTAATGTAAGGACGATGACAGCTTTGTGTAGCAGTTTCTCAACATTTCTTCTCCGCATTGTGTGACTCTGAGCAAGCGCATGGAGACGGAGACCCAAAATTCCCTTCCCTAAAATAATGACTGTAACTGGAGTGCTGAAAAGTCCTTCCTTTCTGCAGCTGAATGCTTGCAGCTGAGTGATGCGTGTTAGCCCTTGCACAGCTGCCAAGGCAGATTTGCCCTGCATCAGCTTCTCCCAAACAGCAGTCGGCAACCACCGTGCACTAAGTACACGAGGTGCACCTGGATCTAGAGCAAAACATTTGAGAGGTATAAGCAGTATTTTCAATTGGAGCTGTTTCTGTCATTTTTCCTCTCTTTCACCAATATAATATATCTTGAACGCAGCTTTGTTCCCTGCAATTCTTTCTAAAAAACATCAGAGGAGTCATGCAGCCCCCCCAAAACGGTTTATTCTCCAACAGTCTTCAGAAATTCATCAGAACAAATTTCTCCACTCTCTTCGTACCAGCAAAGCTTTCCTCAAATTATCAAAGAGTGATTAATAACCACTCTCCAATGTAACTTCAAAATAAGTGGATGCTTTATATGATTATGTTTTCAAGGTCTAACAGTTGATTAAACACTTCCTTATGAACACATATCCCTTCTAATTTCTGTGTGCAAATGTGCTTGTATATGCACACATATAAATGCATATGCATGCATATTATACAGAGAACATATACAGCTATGCATATCTTTCTGTGCCTCACTGTTTCCCTACACATATACAAACTGAAAGCAAATGCTTCATGCTTAGACACAGACATTTAATGCAGCAAGGAGGAAGAAAAAGGAAAAAAAAATACCTAAAATTGCCCAGTTATGGAGAAAATTACCAAGTGAAAGACTGAAAAAGACTTTCAAAAATATAATGTTGAAAGTGGCTGTGTAATTATGCAAACCATCATATTTCTTTCCACTGTTTTGTTGCATAGTTAAATTAAATATATGAAGGGTGCAAAAAAAAAAAGAAAAAGATTTATATTGTACAAAGGCAGTTAAATACTTCAGATTGCTAAAAACATTATCTTAATTATCCGCATATTATGCTCAGAAGAAAATCATTAGCTTTCTCTTTATGGGAACTGTCAATGCCAAAAATACTTCATTCCAGAAAACTGGATTTAAAGAAAAATGTTAAAAACAACTCATATGTAAGTCACAAATAGTTTTCTTCGGACTTTTTTCTTTTTAAGCACCTCAAAATTAACTTAGCTGGAGACAGGAGAATCTTCTTCACAACATCTGTGAGTCTCCGGAAAAAGATTGACTCCTTTGGCCATTTGTTAGTAATGCGAGAGAGGAGATGGGAAAGGCAAAGATCTGTCATATGAGAAAAATGCATAATCCACAGTATAAGAGAAATGTGATGAGAACTGAAATGCCAATGCATTATTGTAACAAAACTAGATCAAGTAATTACAGAAAGACAGACAGAAATGGGGGACTATGAATTGCAACCTTTCAAAACTGAGGTTTCTAGTTTAAGCTCATCAACAAAATTCCCTCCCTGGTTAAATAGAGAGAGACAGAGAGATGGATACTTCCAGTGCGTGACTCACCCCTTGCCCCTCCTGTTGAACAGGAAAAAAACCCACAAAACTTCCTTATGCTTAGGACAGGACTTCAGTACTTAATTTGGAGCAAGAGAACAGAGATCTGTGTCCTGAAATAGAGGAGTCATCCATTCACAAAAGTTACAAGGAAATAAGAAAAAAAATAGCTGCACCTAATCACAGAACTTGGTATTAAATATCTAAATGAACAGTCAAAAGACGGTCGTCTTAGTCAGTACACCAGATGAATTATGATCCTACAAAACATGTCTTGAACAATTGCAAATAGTTCAAAAATTAAGAAATCACAATCTGTTGGTAGACATAAGAGTTTAAATGAGCCAAACAAACTCATTGTTTGTGAATTCTTAATCTTTAAATATAAGAAGTTTGGGGTTAAGGCAAGGCTTGACTACAGGCAGGACAGAGGGGTTATTTTTGGCTCTGTCACTGACCTTCAATGATGCTTAAGGTATGTTCTTTAATAACACCCTTCCTCATGTGCAAAAGACAGTGAAAATACTCCCTTCCACTTTTCATCTTTATTCATCTCATCCACTGAAAAACTTTCTCAACTTTTTTCTTATCTAAGACAGATAAGAAAAATCTCCACCTGTATGTTGGTACAGGTTCTGGCATACCTGAATCCCAAGTTCCAGAAGTAGCTTCTAAGTATTACTACAATAAACCTCACTGCAATAAAATAGTTGGTCTTAACGGATTCCCAATTAATACAGAGCAACAACAACAACAACAATGAAAAAATAGGCCTGGGGCTATGAAGACTTTGGCCTCCTCTACGAAGTGAGATTAAACTCAGAGATCACCCATCCCTTGTATTAATGACAGTGTTAGTTCTTAAAAACAAATACTGAGTGAAGAGTTCAGGCACGAAATTCAAACCACTTATTTTTCAAGCTGCTGTAATGGAACCTGACCTTTTGCAAGGTCAGATGAGGCAGGAGGAATGTGGAAATATGACAGGGTCACGGTAATGGCCCAAAAGTTCATTGAGCTGCAGGATTACACCCCCAGAGCAGGGGAAGAGCTCAGAATTCAGTTTAACAGATGTGGTGTTATTAACTGTGGGGCTGGTGTCTAGAAATAGCAATGGATGACTGAAAACATATAAACTGAGTCTAAAAGGTCTGTGAGCTGCCTTTTGAGAAAGTTGACTTAGATAACAATTAATAGTCTGAGGTGTATCATATTCAGTGGTCACCTGGGGGAACGGATCTTTGATTTCTGATTCCTTCTTGCACCATGCCTTCTGCAGCCTTTGTCATGTCACTTAAGGCATGATTCCCAGAAGTTGCCTTTGATTTGGAGTACTTCCACAATGCAATACAAAGCCTGAGACATCTGGGACCTTTTTTCGGTAGTGCTGAGAACTCAAAACCAAAAATTACCTCCGAAAACTTTGGTTTTAACCTGTCTTTAAGGGCTCCACCAAGTCTCCATTTCCACATCAATTCTAAGGGTTAGATGAAGTTTCAAAGCATTATGCTAATAATAAATATGCATGATAGTAAGAAGAAATATGTTCTCTCCAGATTTTCATTTTAAAAAAATCTAAGTAAAAAATAATGCTAACACAGTTTGTGGTACAAGGAAATTAGTGATCACTGACAGGTGGTACTTGATTTATTCATTCATGGGGAAAAATTACAACATAACATACACTGTATGGAATTAAGAAATGATCCTAAACAATCTTACCCTTGAATATTTCTAGCCTTCCTGGGTGCGTGTCATAGTAAAACATGTGTTATTTACCCAATGGACCAGAGCATTTTCTCTGGAAAAGATGAACTTGTAATGGAAATGCTGACACAACCTAAACTATAACAGCATGAACGAAGACACTTTAATAACATTTTTATTGCTGTAACATCTTTTAAAAATGAAACACCTGGGACTTGTGCTTAAAAAAAAAAAAAAAAAAAAAAAAAAAAAAAAAAAAAAAAAAAAAAAAATCAAGAGCAAATTTGTAAGTTTTGCTCTCTTCATATGGTGGGAAATTAATCCAACAAGCCAAAGACTCGGAAGTTAACTTAACCCTATAAACATTTAAAATCATTCAAGGGAAAGATAATTAATAGGTATACCAATGTATTTCCTTGGAAATATATTGTTATGTGAGCTAACATTACCTTTTAAAGAGATGGTGGATTCCTGCTATAATGCCACAGATACAGAAGACACTGTACAAACAGAAGAGCTCTTGCACTATAGTGTAATTATTCTCTGAAATTACAGAACAAGAGTGATAAGGGTTTTGTGAAACACTAAGGCTAATCTTTAGGGACGTATTGGTACATGAACTGTATCTTGAGAATGATGCACTATTAGCAAAACTATGAAAAGCAACAAGCATCTGTATAATCATTATGCTGCATTGTGTGTGAAGAGTGTTCCTAGGAACTGGTCCTAGCAGTACTTGGATCTCCTTCCAGGAAAGTCTCAAATTTTGGGTTATAGAGGGAGAAAACGGAGAAAACAGAACTCAAATGTCAGAAGGTCAGAAAGGGGGGATGTAGGACTGTTTTTTGCAGGCTTTCCTATACCTTGGGTCTTGCACTTGTGACCAAATGACCACAACACTGTTGGGAAGGACAAAGCTGAAGGAAAGTCACGTGAAGTAATCCTAGAAGTTTAACAAGCATCCAAGCTCAAGTGTCCAAGCTCAAGCATATATGTTGCCAGGGCCCAGTTTAGATGTTCACTGAGTCTTGACCTTCAGTGTTGTTAAATTTTATGGTAAAACCTGTCTGTTGCTGATATAGTCTAAAAGATGATGGATAATAGGAGAATGGACAGCCAAGTTGTTGATCTCCCTCCACGAGGATGCTGGGCGAATAGCTTGTCTAAAATGAGAGAATATTAGCATAATAACATTTAAAAAACTGACTGGAAATTATTTGAATTGGTAAGGCAACTTTTAGTGTAGCGCAGAGAAAGAGTGACAAACAATTGAATGGTAGATTTGTTATAGCTGTTATTATTACCAAAACCAGTCACTATAAGTATTGGATTCAAGCATGAATCCTATCCCAGAGGCCTTTTCAGTGTCCACCTGGATTGAAATCATGTGGTGTCCTATTGATTTAGATTTGATTCAGGATTCAAACTTTTTTGAAATTCCAGAATGCTGGTGCAACATCTATCCCAGATGACTGGTTTGTTTTACTTTCATTTATTCGTCCTGTTTTTGGGATAGTATCAAATTGTTGTGAGTCTTCATTAAATTCTAGCTAAGCAATTGAGTTCTCTTACACTATGGGACTAGTACAAAAGTACCTGTTATTGGACCATCTGTGCTCTCTCTGAAGCATGTGCCTCAAAAGATAATCCAAAAATGAGTGCTTTTCTATAAAGTCATACCCGATTATGAATGGGAGATTAAAGAAATGAGACTTCACCAACACGCTAAAACCTATTTTAAAATTGGCATATTAATTTAAATAAGCATAATCTAAACCAGGCGCTTAGTTGGGAACCACAGTTCTAGTGATTTATGTTGCTTGAAGAGCTGGTGCTGTTGATTGTGCAGAATTGGACTTATGTTCATAGACTCGACACTAAAACAACCAGGTGGATAAATGATAGGAATTTCCAGTGTGCCTTCAGAAAGACTTTTTTTTTTGTGTGTGTTTCCCTCTACATAGCCACGTCTTGTGTGTCCTTGAACTTCCTCTTCTAAATAGCATGTCAGAGAACTAATTTAACATCATAGCAGTCTGCATTTCCACTCTTATTTACTTACCAATCTTTGAGAGAGACTTTTATAAAAAAGGAAAACTTCCTCATGTCTGCTTGAACTATCAATTTTATGGTCTTTTCTTCTTTTGGTCTAACTGCTTTAGCCAATTACAAGAAAGGTGATTGTACTATTCATTCAAAGCGGAAGAGTTCCAATGGGAGAAAATAAGTAAGACTTACCTAAATCTTCTCAGTAGTTTGATGATTTCATAGGAGGTGGAGTAGTTACAGGTTCATGTCCCTGGTCTACATCAAGTTAAGTTAATTTGAGAGTATGGGTTGGTAAGTACAGTGAGGTGGTATTTGGTTAGTTTCCATTATGGTTTTCACTCACAAAGATGACAAAAACAGTCTGAGAAAAGCCACAGCTTTCAACTGAAAATTCATAAATGAAAAGGCTTTTGAAAAGGTTTAGTTTCATCCTGACACAGAATGCAAAACTTATGAAATCTTGCAATCTTACAAATGGACAACTCATCCAATCTAGTTATACTAGGAGCTTTTACCTGTAACATACAAACTGGGGAACACAGTGGTCTAAATTCTGCTTTGAGTCACTTTTGTGTGGTCTAATTTTCCTCTTTTGCAAATTATAAATCACTCTTTTCA
>VYZM01013046.1:1104-14258 GCA_013398915.1 Dromas ardeola | reverse complement strand
GATTCACAGTTACTTATTGGGGATTGGGTATGTCTGCTTGCCAAAGAATTTATCAAGTACATTAAGGAGTCAGAACATGACACGACCAGCACGTGGAAGTTTATTTGGCAGAGTGAGTCAGAAGTACATGCCATTATTATTCTGCTGAAGCTTAAAATTGAGCCTCATTTTGTGGGAAGGGAAGGGAAGGAAAGGGAAGGAAAGGGAAGGCAAGGAAAGGCAAGGCAAGGCAAGGCAAGGCAGCACAAGGCAAATTAGGTTAATTCTGGATATTCTGTATTTCTGAAATTATGTTTTAGAAATTTCTTATGGCATTCAACCAGGAAAATATGTATGTGACTGTGTTCACATACAAGCACAGAAAGCTCCTCAGTATGCATGTACTTGGATGGCTGGAAAAGGAAATGAATCGAAGCTCAGAGTGCCCTTCAGAACTGCTGTTCCCACCTTTGCTGTTTCCTTCTCAATGTGCGTGCTCTTCCTGCATGGTTTCACTGTTTTCTGTTCCCAGAAGGTTGCAGGATACAAAGCTGTTATTCTCTTTAATAATTATGTCTTTTAATTTACTGGCACCTAGACGCTACAAAAAAAGGGGAAAACTTTTGTTTTCTCTCCTGGTACTGTATTAATATGTCCATTTGCCTCAGAAAACTTACAGTTGAATCAGTAGAGTCAAAGAAGAAACAAAGTGCTCAAATCCCAGTAGCTGAGGGACTTGGGGTCCAGACCACCACAGAACTGTACTGTCACCTGCCCCTTCAATAACAGATGAGACTATGGTGGTTTTCACTGCAGCCAAACTTCTGCCCTTCAAAGCCCTCCATCCCATCCGTCCTGCCCACACCTCTGATTTGGCTCTTTTCTAATCCCTTGCTGGCTCCTATTCTCTTCAAACCGGTGTCCCCTGTGTCACACGCTCCCCAAAATGCCATCTGTGTGGTTTCTTTCAGACCACTAATGCAAAGCTCTTGGATAGCCCCCTATTTACTTGCTTCGGATCTGCACTTACAGGTCCTACCGCCTGAAACACTGCAATCAAGCTGACAACACAACCAATCAAGGTCTGACCTGCAGCCGTTTCCTAGGAAACTCAAGCCACTGCCACAGAAACAGATTGTACACAGTGGAAGGAAACATATATTTTGGGTGAAGGGGGAAAAAAAAAAGAGGCATTTCAGATTTTTTTTCCAGTACTTCTGAGTTATTACAAAGCACTTCTAAAATAATAGTAATGAAAAATACTCTTGTTAAGAAAGATTGAGTGATGATGGTCATGTAAGTACTTAAAGCCAGGCAGAGAGCCTCTGAGAAAGACCGTGAGCCAGGGCTGCTCGAGTGCTTGTTCCTGCTTTGCTACTGAGTGACTTCATAACCCTTGCCAAGTCATTGCAAAAAGATTTCCAAGTCATTAAGTCCATAGTTCCAATGAACAATAAGTTCAGATCAAAACCGGTTGAGTACCTGAAGAAGAAAACTTGGAAGAAAACAACAAGATTATCATGGCCATACTGGAAATCCTGAGAAAATTACCAACATGCAAGGCCACCTGTCCGAATTGAGGAACCAACGTCACTACATTTTATGCCGATGAGTCTGCTTAGCCCCTGTATTTATCGCTTGGAAAAGCTTTAAGTATTATTTCTCCTTGGTGGAACACTTTATTATATGCTGTGATTTACAATTTACTTGTAAATCAAGTAAATTCACATTTATTTGAGAATCGATGTCCAGCTGCTTGAACACAGGGTGCATAAAGGAATAATGATATTTTTTTCTAAAACGGCTGATGGGTGTAACAAAAGTAGTGTGCTGCAAACTGGGATCTCTCAGTTTTAATAAGATTATCAGAATGGAATGAGGAAAATGTCCCAGAATGTTTTTCATCAAAGTATAGACAACGGACATGATCAGAGAGTCTTCTAGACTACCTTTACTGTTCTGGGTAAAGACTCTTACTTCCAGGATGTGATTAATTTCATCTTAAAGTAGATTCCAAATGGATCGTGCTCAGAGAACAGATATTTATTTCCAGTGATCATGAAAGGAGCCCAGGGTGACTAGATCAGGGGTCGATGTCCAACTCCAGTTCTTTACATGTAGTTATATGAATCCTGCCCATTACTGACTGTAGGAAAGTGGAGGTTGGGAGAAGGCTGTGAACATCAAGGAGCAAAGAAAAAGATCTTTTGCATAAGTTTTGCAGCATTTGGGAGGACTTTGGGACAAGGGTGATACAGTTTGGTTGGGGAAATGAAAGTCTCCTTCTGGACTGCCATTTTCCTCCACGAACAACTATCATGGAGGATATAGAAAGATGACATTTTTCTGACTTTTGGTGTTGACTATGAGGAAGGAATCTCAGGAGGATAGGAAAGGGAGCTGAGGTATTCCTGCTGTGGTTTCACACTGATTCTTTGAAGAATATAGCTTCACTGTGTACATGTCTGGCTAACTCATGGAACCCTACCCATAGGCCTGTGCAACAGGTATATCATAATTAAACATGAACTCAACCTTAGTGTAATCATGTAGTCTTAGCCAGTGAATGTGTGGATTCTGGGCAGATGTTGAAGATTGACCCCTTCCCACCCACTTGGAAATGATTGCTTTGCTGTCTAACCTAGCTATGTGGCAACTTTTGATGGTTTAGAATGCTGGGCAACTGCCTTTAATTTGCACCCAGAAAAAAAAACACCCAGAAACTAACATGTAGAGACAGAGTTGGGCATTGTAGGCAAAGCTGACTACTGCAAGCAGTATTCAGACTAGTCAGTATTCAGACAACATCATGGTTCTGAAAGAGGATGGAAATGGTTGTTTTCCCAAGAGAGAAGTACTTTTTTTGGGTAGGTTTAGATTGAATACTAGGAAAAATTTCTGCACCAAAAGGGTTATCAAACACTGGAACAGGCTGCCCAGGGAAGTGGTGGAATTGCCATCCCTGGAGGTATTTAAAAGATGGGTAGACGTGGTGCTTAGCGACATGGTTTAGTGATGATTTTGTCAGTGTTAGGTTGATAGTTGGACTCAATGATCTGAAAGGTCCCTTCCAGCCTAGAAAATTCTATGGTTCTATGATTCTGTTTTCTTCCTACCATGACTGCCCATTGCTCCGCCTTAAGTTCTGTTCTCTGACAGGCACTTTCTGCTCGAAATATTTCCCTACTTTCTGGTGGTGTGTCTCTTCACAGTCCTCTTCCATCCATGGCTGTAGTGCGTTATGTGACAATTAATTAGAACTGTGAACAGTTACTGAACTTTTTTCTCAACTATCTTTACTCTCTTGGACATTTTTATATGTGATGCTATACCTTTACTTTTTTTTCTGGTTTCAGCAGTCCATCATCATACATTGCTCTGTCTCAAATGGAAGAGAATTCATGCTGTGGATCTTATGCAATGAAAACTCATTATTCTCCTTAGACAGAATATGAAATGACTTAGACTATAATCTCTCTATGCCCATAATTTGAAGTCAAGCACATTGTTCAGACAGAGCTGAAGGCAATGTGTTTGTGGTCCCTAGTGGTTGAGGAATAAGGAGGAATTCAACTGCATTGTAATTAGTGTAATCAACACACTATGGATTCTCTTTTAAATCAAGAGGCAGACATGAGTTGTTTTTTACAGACTGGAAACACTTAGTTCAAATTCCAACTGTGTCAAATTTTGTAGTAGCCATTTGAGTACGGCTCTTTGTGTGCTGCTCAGCAGCATTTTCTTATTTTATATACATAATTTTTAGTAAATTATAATGTCCATTGCCTTTTCCTCATCTAGACAACTACAGCAATGTCTCTCTGGCTATGACTGAACAGTTAATAATTAAAAGTCAGGTGTTAGATGCTTACTGTCAGTTAATAAACACCACCAATATGTCTTGCAAGACCCAGGACTGCTAAGAATTCTTCTGACTGATCTGGTAGGAAAAAACAGTTATAACGGTACAAACTGGTACAGACTTGTATTTTATTAGACAATCCTGAGAGACTTCATTGATGGTGCTATCTTGGTTCCTATCTTCTTGGCTTATGAGGAACATATATAGGAAGGTGCTTTGAACTTGCAGTGGTTCCTAACTCTTTCAACTGCCTGCAAGACATCTAAGACGAGGTTTCTTTTATCCAGTAGTATTATTAGGTTGTGTCTGAAAGGGAAGGGAGAACTAGAGTTCGTTTTTGCTGAGGTTCAATTTCCTCTTTCTCCCACGATTTCTCCCATAATACTTTTAAGATCTCTAAAACCAATGATGTTGCCAGGTACAATATGATTTGGGTGGATGCATTTATCATCCAAACTGTGTAGAGTTCAACACTAACCAGATACCTTAGACCTGGTTATTTTCAAGGTCTCTGGGCTGCAGACCTGTCGGCATTGTACCTGAATGACACTTGGACAGTAGGCCGTGCTATTCGGCAGCTCTTCAACAGCATTACAACACACAGGAAAGTTACAAATCTAGGCTGATAAGGCTGGGGGGCTCACACAAAACCAGCAGTGATTGTAACTGCTTCATTTTTAAAGGTAGACAGAAAAAAAAAACAGAAGAGATTGGCTTCCATCCTCTTTTTGAAAATATTGTATTCTGAGCATGAAAACGCTCTGTGCCTCTGCTTAGACAGGAATGCAAAAAGTGAGGGGACAAGGAAGACGGAAAAAAGACCAGGTCTCTGTGTACTGATTAAGATATTTACCTGGGAGGAAAAGTCCTGAACTTTTTGTCGTACCTTTTGACAATCAATCTGTAAAGACAATGGATGAAAATAGAAACAGCCTTGGAGCAGGCAATTCAAACCAGGACTCCACATTTCTATGTGACTATGCCACAAAGCCATGCCTCTCCTTCGCCCTTCCTGTTGCACCTTGCTTTTCTCTCCTCAAGAGAGTTGCAGACTTAAGAAGAGGAATAAGGAGTGATCTCAGCTAGCTCATTATCTTGGTTCTCTATCAAATATAGGAGCTGTTGGAGAATATGAGCTCCTGCCACTTTTGGGGACGGTATTTTAACCAGGAAACTTATTAGTATATAAAAGATAGACATGACTGAGTCTGTCTTCTCCAACTGCATTGCAAGAAACATTTATTCCAGACTGAATTCCAAGTTCACCATCTTCTCTGGTGACCTGACTGAGATGCTGCTTCTGCACATAGAGCTGAAGTTTGGACACAACCTATATATGTAATATTTACATTAACTGGCTCTACATAGATTCTTATTTCATACTTTCTGTCTGAGGTATATGGCTCTTACCCAGCATTTAACAAGGCACTCAGGTGTGTAATTTTGATCTTGGATTCTATTTTTGAATCTGTATCCCTTAAAGTTAGTCAGTAGAGATTACGTACTTTAACGGACCTACCCCTTCATTTGTCAGGTGTTGTTAACTGCAAAGCAGGGATAATTAGCATTTCCCAAACCTGCAGAAAATCGTGAAGATAGTTATATTAAATAGAGAGAAGTGCTCAGAGGTGACAAATAGGACTGCATGGAAAGTAATTTTTTTCTGTCCTGTTAAAATTCTGGTGAATTCAAAATTGTGTCTGCTCTGCACTGAAATGAAAACAAGAGAGAGATCCGTCCCACATCAATCAGGTCAGTAACCTTCTCTACTGTTACGCCCATAATCTGAGCCAGTCAGAGGTATATCTTGCACTTTATTCACCCCTACGAGTGCCTGGTCGTGCATATTAACTACTCCAGAATGAGTCTTTTCCAGTCTACCATAAACCTGTGATATATTTCCTGTCGAGATTGCTTTGAACACTTCTGAAAGAAGTTGGGTTGTGCACAGATTTTTAATGAACAGTCACTTCACTGAAAAACTTGGCAATGAGCTCTAGGGATGGGATCCTGTCTAAAGCTGTTTGCATTTGTAAAGGTATTTGCACTTTGAGAAATATTTCTCTTTCAAGTGTACAGTGTATTTTCTAGAATTCCTTTTGTCCCCAAAACCCGAAAAAACTTTCTTAAAAGAGTTCCCACCAGGTCTTGCAAGAAAGGCCTTTGTCAAAACTGAAGACAAAGCCTGTCTTTAATTTCAGCTTTCTAATTAGCTGCACCTTTCTTGGAGAGATACCTTAACTTGACATTCAAAATATAGTTAAGAATTATTGACCTTTGCAGAAATTCAGGCTCCAGGTATGTTTAGAAAGAGAAACAGGAACAGATTGGGTCAAATTCACAGAAAAGAGAAGTAGCATCACTCATTACACCACCAACTCATTTCACTCTGACACCAGAGCTCAACCCACTGGACACACTATCTTTTCTTAAAAAAACATTGATTGAATACAGTGTGGGGTTTTGTTTGCTGGAATGCATTGCTTAGAATTTTTTGCAGAATATTTACTATTATGATGTCCTTACCCATTCTTTGGCTGTTTTGCTGTTTCTCTAGCTGATAACCCTGTTATTCCCCTATGCTTAATCCTCCCCTGGACTCTGCTTCATGATTGTGTGGGGGTGTTATCACCGTTGATTGACTGGCTGTGTCTTTTATTCCCTTTCTGTTTGTGTGGGTAGGGGGTTAAATCACTGAAAAGAAGGATTAGATGCAGGTTTACGGAGAGTAACTCAGCACTTAGATGACTGATGTCATGGTAATTAGACATTGGCAAGTTCCAAGTAATGCCATTGCATGGTTATCATAACAATTTGAAGTCCAAATGGGTTCTTTGCACCTTGTAGTTGTTTCCAACATATTTATTATTTTTTTTTCCTCTTCTGAGTTCACTGAGTTCAAAATATCTTTTCCTTCTTGGAAACAGAATTTTTGCTTGTCTCTGTCTACAACTGATTGTGTCCTTGTTGCTACAAAATTCCTCTCCTGGTTTGTTTAATAACAGATTTATTTCTTTTTCTTCTTTTCATCATAAATTCTTATGTATGCTGTCTGACAGAAAATCACCACATTACCTGCAAACCAGCTTGACTACCTTTGACACTAGACAACTACCATATTGATTTTCAGCAATGGTTATTCACACTCAAACCTTAACAGGCTGGCACCTGCGTATTTATCGAACCCTTTTGGTAGCCCCTGTTTCTGTGCATCCCCTTGGGTCAATGAACAAACTGCTGCTGTCAATTGTATCCATTTGGCCAGCATCTCTAGGGAACAAAGAGGAATCACAGCTACACAAACAAAGGTTAGGAAAATTCATTAAAAAAAATAATGAATCCTTCAGTTCCTAAGCACCAGTCCGGCAAATATATTTAATTACTTGCTGGTCTTCACTCATATCCTCTTAGTGAGGTATGTGTTTATGAACTTCTGGTAGATTGGAATCAAATACAGTTTGAGTTCAGTGTTTAGGATTAAAAAAAATAAAATAAAAAAAAGGCTTCCCAGATTAGATTTTTGAAATGATTGTAACAATACTGATGCAGAAATATTGCAACCATTTTAAGAATAGCTATCTAGTAATTTGGGTTTTCTTTTATAAAGGGACAGTTCCAATTTATATCTAGCAGTGGGTTATGAATGCTTCTTTACCAGCTGGAATAGGATATCTGTGCACATATATTTGCCCAAGTATGAAGCTATGTCTTTGTGGCTACTCCTAAGCATTTTAGAGGCAATTGCATTTTTATTGTGAGATTGCCTAGGAGGTATTGCCAAGGTTTGCAGCTTCATTTATTTGTTTATCTCCACTAAATAATGCCTGTATGAAGTTCTGGAAAGGTGATCCCAGCAAAATTCTGTAACACTCCAAAAAATCTCCCCAAGAGACTTCTGCCCCCTTGTCACTCTCCTCTTTTATGTGTCTGTGTCTTTCCAAAGTGTTAATGAGTGTCTTTCTTTGACAGTCCATAGTTACTTGCAATCTTTATTGCCTGTATATGCCATTTAAAGAAAATAAGAACAAACAGAAAGAGAACAGAAGCAACTGAAAACTCTTTAGGCTAATGCCACCATTTAGTCAAATGTATCTTTACCAGTGGGTGTGGTGTGCAGCTGTTTCATGAAAGGTCTCAGCATTTGCACTCAAGATAGAAACAGCTAACCTTTTTCTGATGACGTGCCTCAACTTAACGCACTCTACACTGTTGGTTGACTATCTCAGGAAAGCGCAGGTGGAGAAATCTGGATGGAGCTGAAGGGCATAAAAGTGAGCGTCATATTACACAATTGAAATGTATTAACATTTGTTTAAAGGTAATAAGATATGAGAGATGTTTGTGATCAGCTAGACAGGGGTTAAGTTTTTGGTTTTGTTTTTTTTGCCCCTAGAATGAAGTTTTCCTTATTAGCTTTCTCATAGAGAATGTGTGAGTTATAACTTATCTGCCATTATCTTTTCAATAGCACTGTGGGGGTAAAGTGATCTATTGTACTATAGTTCCCTTGGGATCCAGGAAACTAAGGATTTATGTCTGACACTTGCCTAATCACAAATTATCCCTATTTCTGCTTCTCACTTGGTTTTCATCTGTGAAATGGAGAGAAAGATACCGCTTCCTTTGTAAGAGGTCTTAATGTTTCCTGGCGGCCCACTGTTGTTGAGCTTTTTTACATTTCCGAAGGGTCTAGTCCCTTTGTTGAAATGATCCCCTTCAAAATTAATCATCCTTAAAAAATTTGAGTTCATTATCTGCTCCGTTTATTATTTCCATGTTTTGGACAGGCCTGTGTTACTTCTCTCAACACAAGAACACTCCCATGAAGCAACTTTATTAGTACATCTAAGAAATAAAGCACTGCTATTCTCACATTTGGCGACACAAATCTCTTCAGCTTCTCCAAAAGCATCTTTGTCTGCTTCAGTAGATGATTCTGACACTGTTGTGCATCCTGTGATTGTTATTATGGCACATTTCCAGCTGGTCCCTGTCTAGAACATATATGCATAATGACAGCAGAATTAACACACTTCCCTTAGTGTCATTCTTTCTAGTTTCTTGGAAGATAACTCTTTCATAATTTGGTTTCAACCCAAGGATTTTGTTTGATATTGAAATAAAACAATTTATTCTCCTTCTAATAGCATGCATTTCCTGAAAAAATGCTTAAACTACTTTTTGTTCTTTGTAATTTTTTTCTTCTGCTTAGATCTGGGAATAGGTTGTCTGACATCCAGTACCTGACACGGGTTTATAGGATGCTAATAGCCTTTACATTACATTTCAGATAGTCAGAGCTTAAATTCTGAGTAAAGTTCTGTTAAAAAGATACCAAAAAAGAAACAGAAGTAATGACAAAAATAAATATTCTGTAAAGACTCTTGAGACAATCTTTTATTTCTAAAAGAAAAGTTTTGTTTTTCTATGTTTCAGATTTTCACCAATAAAACATAAAGGATAAGAAATATATCTGAAAGTCATGGAGCTTAGGGACTCCAGTGAGTAATATCTGCAAAATGAAGATGTTTCAGAGGTGTATCCTTGCCACAAAAGCCCAGGGTAGCCTCTGTGGATCCCAGTGCCTGCTACTGCAATTGTTGCTGGTTGGAATTATCCCTTGAAGATTGCTTTGTGACCTGTGTGAAATGAATTTACAACCCACCAGCAATTACTGTGTTGACTGCTCTCTCCATTATATAAAGCCATGTTGGTACTAGTTTGGATCAGCTCTGACACCTCAGAGGCAATATGTTCATGACGAACTCTTTTACGATTCTACTGCAAGTTTCTTTCCTGCTATAGTAATGCACAGTGATGAGCATCCAGAAGCATTGCTATTCTTTACGTCCTGTTTGCTCTTGGAGTGATGAAGCATTGGATTCATAATGGTTCTATCTATTCTATTAAATTTTACCATTTTACCACCGAGACGACCCTCCATGCAATGACTCACATTTACGCTGTTAAACCCTTTTCCCTCAAAGACAGCACAGTTCCTTTCCAGTTGTCTATTGGAAATAGCCCCTGGTCTGTGATAGATTTCAGACTGTGTTTGGGAAATGCTCAAAGAATATTTCTTTTCTCTTACGGTAACATTGCTTGGGATTGCTCTAACAATGTAGTAGCTGGAGGAACATTTTCTGGTATCTAATTTACTAGTGTGGATGGAGCCATCTTGTCGTCACAGCCCTGCTGAATAGCAGTGAAATCCCTTTCTGAGCACATCACTGGATAATAATGCACAAAGATGTCCCAAGATTATCCATAAAATGATTGTAGCACTTGTACTATATTGTTTGTGTAACACATGAAACTTCGGGTCCTCTTTGCTGGAAAATGTAGACCTAAGTTTTGAACTAAAACTTAAAGGTGGATTAGGATAGAAAATTATTGTAGTGGTTTTGGTTGGGATAGAGTTAGTTTTATTCGTGGTAGCTTGTATGGTATTATGTTTTGGAGTTGTGCTGAAAACAGTGTTGATAACACACTGATGTTTTAGTTATTGTTGAGCAGTGCTTACACAGCATCAAGGCTGGGGATGCACAAGAAGTTTGGGGGGGGGACACAGCTGAGAGAGCTGACCCCAACTGACCAAAGGGATATTCCATACCATGTGATGTTGAGCTCAGCAATGGAAAGCTGGGGGAAGAAGGAAGGGAGAGACCATTCAGAGTTATGCTGTTTGTCTTCCCAAGTCACTGTTACACATGATGGAGACCTGCTTTACTGGAGATGGCTGAGCACCTGCCTGCCGATGGTGAATGTATTCCTTGTTTTGCTTTGCCTATTTGTGCAGCTTTTGCTTTACCTATTAAACTGCCTTTACCTCAACCCATGTGTTTTCTCAG
Source organism: Dromas ardeola (assembly GCA_013398915.1). Classification (NCBI taxonomy): domain Eukaryota; kingdom Metazoa; phylum Chordata; class Aves; order Charadriiformes; family Dromadidae; genus Dromas; species Dromas ardeola. Next base: position 3,566 of record VYZM01013046.1, on the reverse strand, counting down.
TTTTACCCTTCTGAGACTCTCCTCTATCCCCCTGGGTGGGGGGAGAGAGCGAGTGGCTGTGTGGTGCTGAGCTGCTGGCAATGGCAAAACCATTGAGATTTCTGAAATGCCCTTCTGACTTTCGGACCTCGTCATGATATGTGCCTCAAGCAGGCAGGATTCTGATGGAAAGAATATCATAAAAGTGCAAGAAATGTTCTGATAGGGATTTAAAAAAAACGCAGCTTTCTCTGTAAGACATTAGCCAATTTTACTGAGTGGTGATAAGGAAGAATCTATCTCAATGAGGAGGCTATGTTACAAACACTCGCTTGATAGGCTAAAATTTCTTTATACTTGCACTTGGCTATCTCATACCCATTGTCAACAGCAGCAGACAAGATACTGTTCTTTCTTTTCATTACAGGACAGATGACACATCAGTGTGATACGTATAAAATGCACATCTGAGGAGTGTCAAAAACCTACTTCTGGGGACATTTTAAAATTTTACTCTATATGCCTAATTGTTCTCAGTTGGAATGTGAGAAAAATCTGTCCTGAAGGAGAGCCTCTAGTAAAAACAAAATCTCTTCAGACTGGCAGCAAAAATCCACCTAATCAGAGAAAAGTGCCAGATCAAACAATTAAAAAAAAAAAAAAAAAGTGAGCCATTTTACTATCTTAGAGATCCAAATTACCTAGTGTGATGGTTATGATCAGTAGTTAAAAGAGAAACAAAACAAGAAATGGCCAAATTAAATGGCAAAAAAAAAAAAAAAAGGTTAAAAAAAAATCATTTATGAAGCAGACAGATAATTTCAAAAAGCTTTCATACCAGGAATAGGGCACCATTACAATGAGAAAACCTTTAATTATGTTGTAAAGGTCTGATATTCCACTGAAATGTCATTTCAAAATAAACTTCTAACAGTTAATTATCAGTGATATTTAACTTGTGGGAAAATTAAATATCACCACATACTCCTGTGATCATTTTATTGCTTTTGTAGACATTTTAATATTTTAATGGTTTCCAAGTAACAATGAAAAAGGCATGCCACTAAATATGTTTTCTTGGCTTTCTGTGGATAACCATATAACCTTTTCTTTGTCTTCTTCACACAAAACAGACCTCTGAGTCAGTGAGGGACAGGACTCAGGGGAAACCTTTTTGGAATAAATATGGGAACAAACATTGCTACGATTCCCTTAGCCAGCATGATTCCTGGGAAATAAGTTTTGTTAACTGTTATAACTAGAAGTACAATGCTGAATGAACAAATATTGAAGCCCTATTAGCATTCAGCTAACAAACCAGATGAGCGTGCAGTGTACCAGTTAGTGACCTATGTATTATCCAAAGCTTATAAAATGTGCAGGGCAATTGGACCTAAGGATGTATGCAGTGACCCTTATCATGCACAGGCTGGAAGACTGGAAGAGGAAACCTCCTGTGTTCTTGTTGTGTAAATCAATATTATACAAGTGAAAGGGCTGAGATATTGCCAGGAAAAGGTATGAATTTTAACGCCGGAAGGGACTACAATGTGAATGACTATTCAGCCAGCTATTCCAATTGAATTGGCTCTAGAAATGGATAGGTCCAACTAGCTGCAACTGTGTGTTATACATCCTTCTCCAGGGTGAGTCAATGAAGACATGAATCATTAAATGGATTTGGTTCAAGAATGCTGATTTGTCCTCACCGCAACATTTAATCACCTGCATCTACCAGTTGCTTTCAGTTCTCAACATTGTGCCACCAAAAGTTCAGAAAATAAATAACATATTTATCAGTTAGCAGCCCTGAGGAGAAGGACTTGGGGGTATTGGTTGACGAGAAGTTCAACATGAGTCAGCAATGTGTGCTGGCAGCCCAGAAAGCCAACAGTATCCTGGGCTGCATCGAAAGAAGTATGGCCAGCAAGTTGAAGGAGGTAATTCTGCCCCTGTACTCCACTCTTGTGAGACCCCACCTGAAACACTGTGTCCAGCTTTGGACTCCTTACACAGAATCACGGAATGGTAGATTTGGAAGGGACCTCTGGAGATCATCTAGTCCAACCCCCCTGCCAGAGCAGGGTCACCTTAGAGCAGGTTGCACAGGAACGTGTCCAGGCGGGTTTTGAATGTCTCCAGAGATGGAGACTCCACCACCTCTCTGGGCAGCTTGTTCCAGGGCTCTGCCACCCTCAAAGTAAAGAAGTTCCTCCTCATGTTTAGGTGGAACTTCCTGTGTTCAAGTTTGTGACTGTTACCTTTTGTCCTGTTGCGGGGCACCATTAAAAAGAGCCTGGCCCCATCCTCCTGACACCCACCCTTTAAGTATTTGTAAGCATTGATAAGATCCCCCCTCAGCTGTCTTTTTTCCAGACTGGAGAAACGCAAATCCTTCAGCCTTTGTTCATGAGAGAGGTGTTCCAATCCCTTAATCATCTTGGTAGCCTTTTGCTGTCCCCTCTCCAGCAGTTCCCTGTCCT
>VYZM01013045.1:37935-53918 GCA_013398915.1 Dromas ardeola | reverse complement strand
ATCCCTGCCGGAACCAGGACAATGGGCCATGTAAAATTCAGCAGGACTAGAGTCTGACATAGAGAAAGTTTATGAGGCTTTGCACGTGTGTTTATAATTTTATCTGGAATATCCAACATGGATTGTTGCACACTTCGGAGGTAGAGAAATAATGTACAAAGAGGTTTTGGCTTTTTCCCCTCCAGATAGAGTAACATCTGGAATTAACTATTTTATTTAAAAAATCTAATTATTTTTGTTGAGACTCATATTTCCTCGTAATTTAGTCACTGCCTGGATGACTTTGTAGAAGTAATAAATAATTGACTAAGTTTGATTACTTTTATTTTTTTAATTGAGCATGTAAGTATGTGAATATAGTTACCCACTTTTTTTGAAGATTATATGAACAGGTTTAATTTTACAATATTTGCTTGATCTAAGCCCTGTGAATACCTCTTCTGTAGGTGTAATGAACCAGTGTTAAGTCTCTGCCAAGGAGACTTAACTGCTGTATCAGTGTTGCCAAAAAACAAGTTGTGTATCTTGAATGCTTTAGTCTAGCTTAATTGAAATATGGAGAGTGTTTTGTGTTTTTTTTTTTTTTTTTTTTTGTGTAAGCTGCTTTTCTCAAAATATCATGTGTTGCAAAGGTCTTTGACAGAGTTGCTGTGAATTTTTTTATCTGATGGTGATAAGCATGTTGATACATAATGCAAATGCTCATTGATGAGTAGCGTTTGAAATTCATCATAGCTGAGGATGCCTATGTAAATCTTTAAACAGTCTGCTGTGTTACTTTGATGCGAGTCTGGGATAAACTTTCAGCTTCATTAGATTTCTGTGTGCCTTAGAGAACAGAGCATGGCCAAAAATATTTCCTTGTGTGGTAAACAAAAGAGTTTCATAATGCTAGCAACTGAGACCAGACATAATTACAATCTCTTCCTCAGGCAAAAAAAAAAAAATCAGTCTGTAACCTGTGGTTATGCATTGTTTTCTTCCAGTTTTTGCTCCTAACAATTACATGCAGTTTAGATTCCAGTTTTGAGCCTCATGAAAGTAGCATTGCTTGCTGCCTGCCATGGTTGCTTTCCTTTTTTTTCTTTTTCCTTGGTGGAGAACCACAAAAGCTGTACCAGGTGACAACAAAGACACCTTGGTCCAGGCTCCTCTAGGTGTCACAGTAGATTATGTAGAGTTCTTGTATAAACAAATGTGAGTACTGAATCTCCTAAATGAACTGTTTAACTGAATTACTTGGAGAGCCCATAGTGGAACGTACTTAAAATGAACAACAGGGAACAAAAATTGCACATTTTTTAAAAATTCAGATGCAAAGGCTGCATTGCAGAATATTTCAAAAATTCCACAGAGGAAAATGACTTTATTTTATGTTTACATTACAAATGAAATGGAAGGTTTGACTACTTCATTAATTAATGTCAAGAACTACTTACACTAAACTCCAGTGAGTTCTTAGGACAGTTGTCTTGCTATGGAACAGTGCAAGTGGCAAGGCTTGCAAAGAATTGTTTGGGAGGTAGGAAATAAGGAGAAGCAGGCCTAGATACAGAATAAATTTTCTGTCAATTTTATCCATGAATTTCTTCAAAACTACAAGCTCTGCAAAACTTTACTTTTCAGAGAGAATCACAGACGTGTCCTATAAACTTTACCCCAAAGTAAAACTCTACAGGGAAGAAGAGTGGATAAAATCTAAAATGAGATTTCTGTGTTCTGTCTGTGTATCTACAAAGCCAAGAAACTGTAGCAACCGACGAAGATGATGGCATTGCTGATTTTTATTTTTTTTTAACAGAAGAGGCTGTGGAGATTAGGGACTCTCAGCTATTTGGGCACGATGCCTGAACCCATTATGGCGTAGAACCTCCTCACATCAGATTGGTGAATTGCCTGGCTGTAATGATGTTTTCCCTTCCTCCTGGACCTCTGTGTCTTCAAAAACATCGCCCATACTTTCAAAAACGCAAAAAACCCAATCATGACAGAGATTTTTTGAAAGTAATAAATTTGATCTGTTTGCCATCAAGTATGATCCTACATAACATTGGAGTTCAGCTGTATTTTTTTTTTTCTTTTTGGTTTATTCTTTATACGAATCATAATTCTGGCAACATCTTTCAATTTAACCTGAAGTAACACGACGCAAATGTCAGCATTGGGGGATACAGGGGAATTTGTGACTTCAGCTTCTACAGTGAGTGATCAAAGTGTCTAATGAAGCATTGTAGTTACAGTTCACATTTATTTCTCAACTGTTTCATTCCCTGCTCCAGCCTTTCAAGGATGTGGGCTATTCTACTATTTCTCTCACTAATTTCTCCTGATTAATACACTATACTGGTGGAAAGATTTTCTTGAGAGTCTGGTGTGAGTTTTGTTCCTTCAGTCTAAGTAATTTCTACCATGGTGTTTATGGAAATGTGTTAATTATCTTGGTTTTACACTGTGGGTAAGACTAACAATGTTTCCTGAAGCTGTTCTTAAGATCAGGCTGACTGTGCATCCCCACTGGTGAGTATAGCCTCAGAGCACGAAGGCCTGCTCAGGGTGATCAGTCGCTGCCTTGTGTGTTCCTCGGGGCTCCTCTGGAGTTTTGAGTAGGCTCATGTAGAGGCAGTACTTGGAAGGTGACATCGACTTTTAATGACTGTTCTTGTGCATGCTAAGCATCTGTGTTGTAGATGGTTTTGGAGACAGTAAACATTTTGCCTGGAGCCACATACTGAATTGTTCAAAGCCACAAAGAAATCCCATGTTACCGTATTGCTGTAGACTTGTGCTTTGCACCACGCTTGGAAACTGTCTCATCAGATGTATGGGCAGAAGCCTGGTGCTGCAGTGGCCTGGCCTGGCTGTGTGCAGAAGCACAGCTTTCTGCCTGTAGACACTTGTGCTGCTAAAGCTCTGCACAGGTGTTGAAGTGTTGAATGCAAGCCAGTTTGCAGTACTGAGTTTAAGGACAGTAAGGTGAAAATGTGAAATGAAAATGAGGAACGTGAATCTGGGAATTTTCATGGTCTGGCGAATATGGTCTTTGTTTTTGAATAGGTAACTGATATTTCCAAAAAGTCTGCCAATGAAAGTGAAGGTTGTTTTACTCTTCCAAAGGAGATGCTGACTCTGTCATAGGCTTTTGGTACCCCCTCTGTTTTGTTACTTAAATGTTTCCTAAGTTATAGAAGCCATATAATATCCATCACACATATGGTATTGACTTTTGCAGTTCCGTCCCCAGTTAGAAATTTCAAGATTGCATTATATTTTAACATGTTATTTCAGTTACTGTGAAAAAATCTTAAACTAGGGTATTTACGCAGGTGTCGTGGTTCAGCCTCACATGGCAATAAAGAACCACGTGGCCACTCTCTCAAACTTGCCCCGCACGGGGAAGAATCGGAAGAAAAACGCAAAATTCGTGGGCTAAGACAAAGGCATTTTAACAGACTCCGACTTCCCGGCCCCTCCCCCGTCATCTTCGGGCTATAGACTAGGCATGGCTCACACCGGGTGGAATACCTTTGCCCCTGCCAGAGCCTGTGGAGAATTAACCCTATCCCTGCCGGAACCAGGAAAGCAGGAAAGAAGCAAAAGTGATTTTAAAGTTAGTAATCTGTGCCAAAGTCAGCTTGCATGGATGCTTTTCATTTATTAAATGAAAAGCCTGAGCTATCTTCTGCACCAGATGAGTTAAACTGGCCACTGAGAGCATTACTTAAGTTATTTTTAACCAGTTTAAGCTGAACCAACACAAGTTCTTATGTAGATAAGGCCTTAGGTCAGAAGGTTGTTGATTCATATCATAGAGATTATTCTCTATTTCCTCTTAAAAGATAAATCATGGAGTGGATTCTGAAGTCATGATATAAAATGTCTTGCAGTGTCTGTGAGAGATTCCTCACACTGTTGCTTCCCACACTTGAAAGTGTAAAACTCACGTTATTCAATAAGACATACTACTATTATACTACTGACCCACTACTGTTAGATTTAATTTAAAATTATCTATATGTCACTTAAAAGTAATGGCTGAAAAGCTGAGGGAAGGTCTGATGTTATTCCCCTTGTTTCCAGACTCAAGAAACAGCTTCAAGGTCTCACACCTTCAAATGCAAGTCTTTTAAGAAATCCAAAATTTGTGGAATCTGCAAACAAGTAATTGATAGCCAAGGCATTTCCTGCAGAGGTGAGTGATGTGCTGTTTACTTTCTTGCTGTGTAAAGGAAATAAATTTTATATTAATGTTAAAGTTTCAAGGAATCCATGTTTCTGGAATTACCCCTCGACTAAGTATAAATGTTACCTCGGTTTATTTCCTTCCTTTGTACAATAATTTTCCCTGCTCTTGTTGGGGAGTGGGGTGCTGTAATAGGTAATTGGACTTGTGTAATGATGTGCTTTTATTACGATGCCATTCAGGCAGGTTCCAGAATAAGGCAATGTCTGTGGAGGCTCTCCAAGGAGCTTCTGAGTGATGTGTGCACAGTGAGTGAAAGATGTCTCTGGAGTTCAGTCTCTAAATGAGGAAGTCTGTGACCCTTACTCACTGAGGCTTGAAGGTTTTCTCTGCATTAATTTGCAAAAAATCACAAGAGCAGCCATCTCTTTATTTACTTTAACTTTTCCAGTTGCACTGTGCTCTGTCTAATCCTTAATCCTTCAGTCTAATTACTCACAGAAACAATAGGGATCGTCCTTCTGAATGCACAGACTACAGAGACTGAGCTGCCTCTTGACATTGCCGCCTACTCCTTACTGTTGTTTTCCCTCACTCTTCTCCCTTGCTGTGTAGAATTGAGCATACTTACCTCTTCTCCATGGGATACCTGTGGTGGAAGTAAATCTTGGGAAAGCTCAATAGGTCTTTTTTGCAAGTTGCCCAGGCATAAGGGTTTCAGTCCCCTGTACTGGTTTAGCCTGGTTAATGTTCATCTCCTGTTATTCACGTTAATAAAACAGTATCTTTACTTGCCGCATGCATGGTTTGCCTCCAGGTAAGAGAATGCTATTATCTCTTCATCTGAAGTGTAGTTGCTGGTTTTCACTTAGAGGTGTTTGCACCACTTCCCAGTTCTAGATGAATCTCTTTCTCCCTCCTCTTCCCTCCCATATTCTTCAGACACCTTAGGAACCCACTGAGGGTTTAAGAGGGAGGTGAGAGATTTGGATGTGGAAGGAATATGGCCATTTACTGAGCTAAGATGCAGACTTTGCGGATGAACAGCTAAATGTAAAATACCTCACTCTTTCAGCATTACAAGCTATCAACATAGGGATGGTACTTATGTATGTATTTCTTTAACAGATTTCTTCTGTCTGTCCTTCTGGAGGCTGGTTCCAAAGTTCTTAGGATTTAGTTTTCAACTTAGCAGAAATAGTATTTTTGGAAGGAAGCCTGATTAGCGAAGGAACTGCCTGAAGACCTTCTTGATCAGGTTCAGTGTAAAAAGCCAGGAGAGAATCAGTACTTTGAAGGGAAAGGCCTTGGGGATGGGAACAGAAAAAATGTTTGCCAGTTTGCTCTGGATTTGAGTTCTCACAGCCCAGAGGTGGAAGTCTCACATTTGCAAAAGTTGTGTCAGTGTGCTTACCTAGGTGCTAAGAGCTTTACCATATGTTTTGTAAACAGGTCAGAGGTTAGTTTGAGTCTCAGCAAGTTTTCCTTTTGCCCAAATGTGTAATAGCTTTGGGTCAAATACAGAAACTAACAGTACATGCCATGTAATTTAATATCTCTTTGGCTAGTGTTTATATACATGATTCAAAATGTTAGGAAGAAAGCAAAATTCACATGTATTCAAACCATCAAGGAAAAAAGCTTTCAAGAAAAAACAAAAAAACTGAGGAACTAAAATTCTACAAGCACTCCTATTGGGTTCCCTCCAACACACTCCCCAAACCAATACATTTGTGGCTATGATGCATCTGTGTCTATATCTAAGTCTGGGATAACTTTCTCTAGGTTTCTGGGTGGAATTTTCAGAAGAAGCCCCTTGATAGTATCACATAGCTCCTTTTGTTGATGTGAGCACCAGGCAGACCCACCATCCTTCTTTGCTGCTGGTACATTTTGATTGTTAGTTGCTTGATACTTACATGGGTGATGGAAGCAACCAGAGTTGCACAGAGTTAATGACTCCAAGTTGTTTCAACTTAGTAAGAACTCATATGTATTTTAACTTACAGCATGGGCTTTATAAAGCAGAGTTTGGGAAAAGATAGAACTAAAGTTGTCTGTTCCCTTGACAACACTGCAGTACTTGAAATGTACCCTAGTACTGTGAAACTCTATTAATATGAAGAAAAATAAACTAGCTGTTTCAGAGCCAAATCCTGGTACTGCTGCTTCTGGTAAATTCTCCCTGATGTTACTAAATGAAAGTGAGCAAGTTGTCATTGGGGGTAGGGAAGGAGAAGAAAAGCTTTTCGTTAAGAGGAAATAAAGTTCCTTTGTGTATTAATGGGAAAATCTTGCTTTTTAGCAGTTTCTCCTCAGAAAATAATAGCTCTTTGTACAGACTGCAGATTCCTTTCAGACCATAATTATTTTATCAGTTAAAGGAAAGTTACGTGTCAAGAGAAATGAGGGGAGGGGAGAGGCTCCAGATTGGTCACTGCATAGTATTTGCTGTTTATCTAGCAATGAATCATCTACTTCTTGTAAAGAAAAAAAAAAAAGCCATAACTGGGTGTTGTGTTGGTTAGATAAGTTTTCATTAGTATGTGGCAGTCATTTTGTGGAGGTTGTTGTTTAGACCTGTCCTGCAAAACATGTCCTTTGCTAGTAGGCAGGTCTGAATGCAGTGCCTAAAAGCTTTCTTTGAAAAATGAATGATTGACTGAAAGGTATGCTTGAATGATGATGTCCCTTTGTCCCTGAACTGTACCGTGTCCCAGTTCACCTCAGTAAAGCATACTCAGTTACAGTGAATTTATTTTTTAACAAGCTCCACAAAAACCAGTGGCAAAAAGGAAAAGCAGATTTGAAGAAGGGGAAGCTCCTTTTTAAAATTATAATTTATCTTTATTGTGTTGTGATCAAATGACTGTTAGTGTAGAACAGAGAGCTTTTTAGATGCTCTGAATCTTCCCAATCTCTAGAACCTATTTTTCTGGCAATTTAAAAACTGGAGACCAGATTTGGGAAAATGGAGTAATTTTAAATAATGCGGTATTATTTCTTAGTTACTAGAGCATTGATGGGTGAAATAAATATGAAGAATTGAAACATATTACGCGTTTATGTTGCTGAAACTCCCCTTCCCTGTAGTTGACAATGAAGTTAACATGTATAGGTGCTGCTAGTGAGGCTTTACATGCAATGCAAAGCATGCCATGAACTAGATTTTGAACTTAAAGCAATTCATAGTGGTTTGAATGAACTGAGTCTCTTTTTGTTAATCTAATTTAGCCATGAATGTGTTGGTTTTGGGAATATGTGTTTGAGCAATCCCAGTAGGAGCGCTTGTAGAATTTTAGTTTCTCATTTTTTTATTTTTCTTGAAAGCTTTTTTCTCTGATGGTTTGACTACATATGAGTTTTGAATCGTGTATAAATGCTAGCCGGAGGTGTTAAATTACATTAGCATATACTAATTGTGAACAGAGAAATGCTTACCATGGTATTGTGTGTAAGCTGAGTGTAATAAAGAATACAATGCACCTTCTTTACTTAAAATTAATCTGTATAATAACTTCTGTCTTGTAAGTCATGTTAACATATTGTCTCACAAGTGTTGATTGGCTTACAGTAAGTCCTGGACTGTTTCCTTGACCATGTAACATGAAGTGATAGTAGAAAGTACATTTCCTCATCAGCTTACATTGTCTGTGTTTAATTAAGAGCTTCCAGCTGCTTAGAGATGATAGATCAGGATTTGAAGAAAATTGGAGCTCTCTTTCTTCTTAACGAGGTTTGCTATTTTCCTTTGAAATTCACCAGTTTGGTTGTGATTGTGCTTCTGGTCAGGGCTAGTGATCCACTTAATCTCATTGTGTAGTTAGTTTATATTGAGACTCATTTGGAGCTGACAAACTGTTCTTAAGGCTTGTTTGTGCATACTGTGTGTATAAATATATTCATATGTAATCTTTCATGATATTAGGTGGTTTTATATACTCTATCTTTTGGTAAGTGCTAAGTTCAGCAATAACATATTAGTAGCTTAATAACGTGCAAAGCATGTCTGTGGTTACAGTTCTGGCAGACAAACTAGAAAGCTAGAAATGCCAAAGGAATTTGTGTCCTGCTTGGGCCAGTGGCATTACAGTTGACTCTATATGGCAAAGAATGTAGTGTGTATTTGTGGGGTGTGGGCGTTTGTGTCACCCTGGTTTCCATGGAGTGATCCTTGTGAAATAAGAGCCTGTATTACTAGGCACGTATATGGGTGTATTATGATATGTATCCATCTATCAATTTTGAAATACATTATATATAAGATATATATTAACTGTAATTTCAACATAACTAAGCATAACCATCTTATGGTTAATTATGGCAATAGGCATAGTTGTATAGTTTTGTTAATATTTGTAATATGGGAGATCTCTGAGAGAATAAAAAGGCTATTGTCAGATTAAAAGGGTTTTTCGTCATATCACTCTTTATGCCTGATGTTTGTACACGTACATGTTTTCTTGAGCACCAATCCAGCAAATTGTATTGCCTTCTGTGGGACTGTTTTAAGATGGTTTTAAGATAACTGCTTCAGTTAATACTTTTAAGATTTGTAATGATATAATGATCTTGTATGTATGGCTCAGGCTTGTCAAGAAACAGAATGAAACAAACAAACCAGAAAACGTTACTATTTTTTTAAGCAATTAACTGCTAATTACCTCCAAATTTAAAAGGTATATGGACTTGTGAGAAAATGAGACCTAGAATTTTTTTGCTAGCATTGTATGTTTTCAGTTATAACCAATATTTGATAATACAGCAGACAGACGACTGCATGTAAACCAGGCTATGCAGGCTGTAGGACCAAGGACCGTGGTCTGTTGCTGTGCCTAGAGCAGATTAATAGTTTGTAGCTGCTGTGAACTCCAAGGAAGAGGGATTATGGAATGCCCAAGCAATGTTGGGTTAGGTAGGGACCCAGGCTCTTGCTGGGTCCTCATTTGACTGTCACACTTGTTTGTGAAAGGCATCTGGGAGGATGTCCAAGGGAGACTGCATGAATCAGTCTAGTGGCATCAGAGAAGTCTTTTTAGGAACCCCTCAGAAATGGGTGGATGTTGACATGGACATGAGTGACACAGAGTGTACTGTTCTGGGGAGGAGGAGGCTGATAAAAGAAACACGGACTGTAGCCCATCTGTGACAGAAGCCTGGGAAGGTCGGACCCTCTTCTCTAGACAAAAGGTGCACACAATAAATAGCAACTTCCATCAGATTAGTAAAATGTACTGTAATTAACACAGCTGTACAAGCTACGCATTCATATTTCAGTGCAGAGCTTAGGTAGCCAAACATGGAAGCTACATGCATAACAACTGCAAAGACATGAAAGGGAAGGATGAATAAAGGCTTACTGCAGCATACAGAGGTACAGAGGAAGCAACTGTAATTAGTAGGCATTACACAAGTGGTACATAAACATCCTGACTGAACACAGCCCTCTCTGGAGCTGAGAGGAGCTGTAAAATTGACGTCCTTTGATGGTATGTTGTTACTCCTAGAGGAAACTGGGGGAGGGAGGAGGAATTTTGGCAGAAATCACTAAGGTAAGTTCCTACTAATTTAAAAATAAAAAATACACAATGCAAAAACCTCTAGTGGAATGTTTAATGTTCATAGCAGACAAACTGCATCACAGATAGTAGATGATGTTTCAGAAAGATGAGTACCCCATTTATTTCATAAGGACCGACTTAATCATGCCAGAATTTGATCTGTAGTTACAAAATTTATTTTAAAGTTCAAACCAGTAAGGTTTCTAAAAAGCTGCAGGTTCTGTTCATTACAGCTAATAAATTAAAAAGAAATAAAAAAGGCACACAGTCAATGTCATCCCATGTGTCACCCTCTGCGTATTTTTCCAGGAAAACCAATGACTCCTATGTCATCTGGTATACCTGCAATTTTATAAATTTAGCCCACTTGAAGAGAATCCAGAATTCCTAATGGTAAATTGAAGTTAGAATTTTCTCGTCTAACGCAAAAATCTGAAATGAAATGCTACCATCATTAGAGTGTATAATTTGAGTGTAATAAACTTGATATGCCATGTGGGGAAATGAACATCAAAGTAAATCTTTATGCATTTGGCTAAAACCTCACACTTCTAATTGGCTTCAAAACAAGGAGAGTGGGGAGGGGGAACTACCATGTGAGACAGAAATAATGTATGGAAAGATAAAGTCTAAATAAAGAAGAGATAGGTGAAGAAATCTGTTGTAAGTAGTGCTGAAGAGTTTGTTCTGGTACATGAAGAAAGGTTCAAGAAACAAAGCTGGGCTACAAACATAACTCCGTTTAGACACATACAGGATCTGAACCCCATAAATAGCCAAGAGGGGGTTTGTTAGCTGATTTTATGCAGAGTCCCCATCTATTGTCATTAGTCAGATTTTAAAAAATATCCTTGGAAAACATGCCTACAACTGTGTAAGTACTTGAAGGATCATGTTGATGACTCCTTTGCATAGCCTATATTGTTTTCTCTTCTGGTGAAGGTCTTTGTCACTTATGTTTTCTGTAGGATCTTAAGAACAGCTGTGAATCAAAAGCTACCAGGCCCATTAGGTCTTATCCACATAATAAACAAGTCTTTAACAACATTGGCTTTCTTATTTTGAAGATCATTCATTTTAAGCCAATCTCTTATTTTTCTCTGATCCTTGCTCTTAGCATAATTTATGCAGGATATGTTTTCAAGATCCATCATAGGCATGCAGGCATTTGAGATCTTACAGTTCTTGCACTGTCTGCAGCTGTGAGAAAAATCTGGAGACAGTCCAGCAATTTTTTTGGTTTCATGTGGGTTGCTGGCTTCAGTAAACCATAGTCTGGTTGAAATGGTTTGGTGTATGGAATGTTGCAACATTGGCTTGTCTGTTCAGCTGGAGGGGGAAGTCTAAAAATAACTTTTGGATTAAGGTTTAATCTTTTCCTACCTGACTTGCAAGTGTAGCTTAAAAAGCTGAGAAAAAGTTTCTGTATAAGTAATCTATTTTTAAAAATGTGAAAACACTTTCGCTGTGCTAATGTTCTGCCCTTGTACCTCCATCTCTGGCAAATTAAACAGAAAAACAAACAAAACTCACACAGTTCTCTGGTGCATCTCAGATGCAGGTAAAATGGTACACTATAAATTCCACGGGGCAAAAAAACAAACAAACAAACACCCTACCAAAAATAACCCCAAAAAACCCTTGGTGGTCATGATTCTTCCTTCGAGAGAGAAAGAAGATGGGAGTAAAGGAAAAGAACAGACATACTACTGGAGCAGTAGTGCCAAAATATATTTCTCTTAATAAAGATTTTCCACAGCTGTTGTCAGGAGCAAAAAGTGGAATATTTCATCTGCAGGAAAGCTCATTCACAACACTCTATACTTGTATAGCCACCCAAATTAAAAAATGCTGAAGCTTGGCACAAATTTCCCATAAATGTCATTTAGCCTTCATCTTCAAAAACAATGTCTGCAGTCCCTGTCGTGAAGTGCTGGGAGCAATATTCAGATGAAGAGACAATAGTTGGCTGAATATGAAAAAAGAACAATAGAAAATCTAGGAAATTGTTTGAGGCACAGGAAGTACACCAGCAGATGTTGTTGCGGTAGTGTGTCTGTTTGACGTGCTACATCTTTGGCATGTGACTCTGATAACTTCTTAAAGATAGGAGTGTTTACTTTTGCAGCTAAAGCCCGATATTTCCAGCTCTTCCCCCACACTCCACATAAGGGTATCTGCCCCACACAGAACTGCATGCCATCTTATTTTTAACGCTGCAGTTAATAACTTCTATGTGTCTGTTTTTCATACTGCTTTCATTTTGGATCTTGAGTTGAATTGTTGCAGAGCTGGTAGTAACAGGTCAGCAGAAAAGTGCGAGTGTGGGGTTTACAGTTTTTTCTAATAATCTGATCACAATTTTATTTAACCCTTGTCAGAATATAAATGGCCAGCAAGTTGCACAGTTCTCTCCATTTGGGACGTAGATGTCTTTCTGTACCAAGCTCTGTCTGGAGAAGACCCTGTCGTGGTGGCCTTGCTGTGCATTTGTTAAAACATCTTGATTTGGTTTCTGAAAAAAGGAAAACATCTTTTCTTCAGAGCCAATGACAGGCATGGGATTTTGTGCAAAACACTTCCCACAGGAGTGAGTTGTTGCTCAGTAGTGGTATCACTAGCCTAGCTACTAAAACGGCTAGGGTTTACCACTCCTGTGACACTCTGACACCCATCTTATCATGGTATTAAAAGAGAAGAGTGGAATTGGGAACTCTAAAAACTAGGTCTTGATTACACTAATCTTTTTATATGCTTGGTTTAGATTACATTTTGTTGTGGATCATCAAGGAGTCTTCCATTATTGTCAAAATACAGCTGTAATAGCATGTGTCTGTTTTGGGGAAGCTGAGCTGGAGATGCTGAGGGAAAGAAAGCATCTTTCAAGCAGCTAGGCCTGTGATTCAGTATCCAAATTTATTATTTGTCACCTGGAAGTTAAAAAGGAGTATCAAGAGTTGTATAGTATATGCTTTTGGGGAAAGTGATCTTTCTTAGGCATTAGTGAGGTATTAAACTGAGTTACATCTCTTAGATTCTCTACTTATACGCAAGTTTCTGCCCTAAGAGGATTTCTGAATTACGTTGTTTGTACCCTTGCTATACATAGAGTTGT
This sequence comes from Dromas ardeola, assembly GCA_013398915.1. NCBI lineage: Eukaryota > Metazoa > Chordata > Aves > Charadriiformes > Dromadidae > Dromas > Dromas ardeola. The sequence goes on along the minus strand of VYZM01013045.1, from coordinate 41,062 downwards.
TTAAAAACAAACACACAAAAACCCACAAAGGAGAGTCACTTGATAAAAGCTGTGGTTAAGTGTGAGGTTGTCCTTATGAACTAGTCATGTTTTAATATTCAGTGCATGTATGGTGTGACAGAACATTTGTATGGAATATATTGCCATACTGTATGTCCATTAAATGCTAAAATGTGACAAGGTGATTAGCCCTTACCACACAGAGAACAACTTAAGCTCTTTGTCCTGGTAACCATAAATCATTCTGCGGTTAGTTTGTAGAAGTACTCTCTTACTTTGTAAGTACATTGCTACTGGTTTTCAGAGAGCATCTAAAATGCATGAATGGAAGAAGCAGAACTTTCATTTCATACAAATTTTGGAGCTTAAATATGAAAAATACAATTTGCAATGCTTATCCTTCTGTCTTTACCCTGTCAGCAGTATTGTTAACTTGCAGGAGTTAACACATCTTCATTTTGTTGCAAGGAAATTATTTTTTTCCCCTCTCTCCCCCTTTTAAAAAAAGTAGATTCTCAGAGCTATTGTTTAGGAACTGTTTTGAAGTGTAGTAAATTGACTAAATATGGCTTGGCCTGCATTTCATTGCCAGACAGCTTGGGACAGTTGTTCTTGGAACTGGTGCCAGAATCCTTAAACACGAATTTGGAAAGTCTGGTATTTGATGAGAGCTGATGTGTGGGATGCAGACATTCAGCTGTTCAGTTGAAGAACTGAAGTAGCCTTGCTGGGTGTGACATTAAGTCCTCCAGACTGTTTCAGGCACAATTAAATTCAAATACACTTGGGCTGTAGTCCTGAAAAGAGCTGAGTGCTATCTCACTTATAAGCTTTTCCTGAAGAATGCTAGCATTCGGTCGAAGCTGCTTGTTGAGATCTTTTAACTGTAAGTTGTATGTATGTGAGCATGCTCAATTTTTCACAGGTTTTTGCATTGCATGTTTGTTGCACTGAAAAGGCATTGCATGATTGTGGTATAATACTGCTTTTTTAGCCTTTAAAATTTTCTGAAAGTGCATTTCTCTACTATTCAAGTCTTTCCTTAAAAACAGATAGCATATAGAAATGTGATTCACTCTGTCAATCTAATGATTGAGGTAATGCATCTTTTTGCGAGTATTGTAAATGCTTGGGCTGAGACAAAACCAGCCTTGGTACAACCACCTAGGCGGGATAGTTCTGTGAGGTAGTAGCATTAGCTGTGGCAAATTAATTTTAAGTAATGAAATATCAAGCAAATAGATTTTTCTCTGTGGGTGAGTGGGTTAATTTGATAGTGTTGGTGAAGGGATCTCTCACTGTTCGTGATGTCAGCAGATATAGTGGAGAAAGCCATATGAATTGCATTGTAAAGGTATGTACCTGGAAAGGCAGTGGTACTCCACTAACTCTTCTATGCTCAGATACTTGGAGAGTTGTGGCTGCTGCAGCATGGTCCTTATTCCATTCACTCTTTCTCTATGAGCGTGCATGCTTCCTCATATCCAATTTATGGTATTTTCTTGATACCTCCCTTTCTTTCAGAATGCTGTTGATACTTATACCTCCCTCCCACTCCATGTGTCTATGTATATATAGAATTTTTTTTCTATTTTTTTTCTCCCTTCTTTCTGGAGAAGGGATGGAGGGTGTGGGAAATAACAGTCAAGAAAATGGAAGGGCAAATTAGTTTAAAAATACTCTGACTTAATTCTATCTGTACTTTAAACACAACCTTGAAGTTTATTCTCACGACTCTAACACATTAGCGATAAAATTGTTCATAGGAGTTATCATCTGGAGATTGATAATGGGCTAAGTTAGTGATCCAAGGTATACTTTCTTCCAAGCAGCTGTTAATACCTAAGCAATGTTCTATGCTAACAGCCTTTTTTGTCTTTTTTTTTTTACAATTGGTTTTAGCGTGTGGTTGTATGTTTACTACTAACAAGACTTTTGTGGTTTTTGGTGTGCGTGTATATGTGTACCTATGCATGTATATATTTGTGTACATATGTTCACACGTGTATATATATTTGTAAATGTTTATACACACACACATACTTACATAGATTTTTATATACATAAAAAGATAATGCAAATGAACAATTGTAACACTAGCTGTACCTCAGTGGGACATACATAGATTATGCAAAATGCTTTGAAAACTCAAGCATTTGGTAAATGCCAAGAAGGTCTGTCGAAATGGTCTCAGTCATTTTAAGTTTTGTTGTTCTGGGCAGAGATTTGGTCTGCTAGTGAAATTCAGATCTGTCAAGAAAAGTGAATCGGTGTTTGGATCTGTTACACTTGCGGATCTGTTTCTGTTGTTGGTATGTATGTGGTGTGCCTTTTAGGAGCAACGTATGCAATGAGCAGTTTGACATTCACTCAAGACGGAAGGGGGAGAATCACCTTTCTGCTTCTGAGAACAAAGGAATGCTTTGTTTTCCCCCAGCTTTTGGACAGTCAGTGATCTCATTTCAAGAGTGCTTACTTCTATCCAGTTTTATTGTCATATTCAGCTTTATTAGGCAGTGAGGGAGAAAAGGTAATGACTTGACTCAAGTCTAATCCATGAAAGTGCTGGATTTAGATATGAATAGGGTATTTCTGGATGCCTAGGAGAAGTGAAGCTGTGTTTATGAATGAATCCGATTTCTGTCCTCAGAATATTATAGAATTAAATACCTGGAAAAATACAGTATTTGTTTCAGTAAGAGAGCTTTGCCTGATGTGTATATGTCTAATTATCTCTTGAGGCTTTAGGCTTTGTTTTCTTTGAATCTCATAAATATAGCAATGCTTTGTTTGTAAAATGTTTTCTCTTTAAGTATATATGGAGTTTGTATGCTATATTTCTGTGGTGTTTATGAGTTTGAATAGGATGCTGATAAAAGACTCGGCCTTGTTGTTGCTATTCAGGCTAAACTCACATCTGACTGGTTTCTTTCCAGGAAAGACCATACTGTTGTGTTATACAAGAGCACTTTTCATGTACGTGGAAACTGAAAAAATTCAGTGGCTGCATTTACTGTTACCTATGTTTTCAGTAAAGATTTTGTGTATTGTTGGTGACATTCATGATTTGGTTTTGCATGATCCAGTAGCAAAATCATGGAAGTTGTCATGGAATTAAATCTATTTT
>VYZM01013045.1:19078-32154 GCA_013398915.1 Dromas ardeola | reverse complement strand
TTTTTTTTTTTTTTTGAGAGGGGTAGAAAGGTATTTGTCAGCCCTTTAAAGTGGGATGCATTTTACATTGCTGCTGCTTGGAATGCTTTCTTAGGTTGGATTATACAGCCCATGCCACATTCGTCTCTGGAAAATGGGAATCAAATAGCTTACAAAAATAAACCACTCCATGCTTTGTGAGTTACTGTTATAAAAAGTTGTTTACACTTACTGTACATGATGCTCCTAGCTTTTACGCAAGACGCATTGCTTTTGCATCTACTGTTATGTCTAAAGGCAATAGCAACATCTTGAAGTGTACTCTGAACATCAGCAGTGGCTGTAATTGGGTAGCAGGCAAAATGTCCCAATGATGTATTGCATTTTTCACCATTGCTGTGTCATACTATATTGCTTTTGATGGGGCTTTTGATGAAGAATGCATGCTCCTAGGAACTGGTTGAATTCCCTCTCCAATATTGCATCTCAAAGTTGGAGCCACCTCAGCCTTAGATTGCAAGGAGCTGTCTTACTGACTTGATGGAAGAATGGAAACTGTGTTATAGACATCATCATGAATAACCATAATTTTGTGGAACATAAAATGAAAGAGGGAGGGTACTATGTGTTTGAAAGCTTATGAGCACCATCACAGAAGTAGTCCTGACTGTTTTGTATCAGCAAGCTGAAATGTCTAAGCTTCGTTAGAATTTGCTTTTACTACTTCTGTGTGATAACGCAACATTTCATAGTATTTTACTAGTAATAATTTCTAAAAGGCTGCTTCCCTTGTCTTGTTCTGTCTTGCTGAAGAAGACATTTAAAATACCTCCCACATTAAAGCGTAATAAAGCAAATTCAGTCATAGTGAAAACTGTCCATTTGGGAGAGCTAGTTTTGATGATTAAAAATATGTATTTCAGTCTGTCATTCTGTACCCTTTTGTTGCATTATCTCTTTTCTAAATAGCTGGAAATTTAAAGATACATTTGAAATGTACACATTTTAGACTTTTAATATATTTTGAGATGAGGGAAATCGGTTAAAATGACTAGAGGACCATAAAAGTCAGGATTGTGATATAAGAAAGTCAGAAATACTGTAATAAAATTCAGGCAGTTCCAGTGCCTTCCTGTCTGCCTCCAATGAAGTGCTCTCAATCTCAAAAATAGGCAAACTAGGGCCTCGTAGAGGGACCCTTTCTTTACAACATGAGAATACATTTTGGTGGGAAAGTGGAAGGTTCCTCCTTGGTTCTCAATCCTTTGGGTTACTTTAGCCTCCTTTGGCTTGCTGAGCAGTGTACTCCAACAGTTTTTCCAAAGGATTTCTGGAAACTTCCTGCTTGGAGAGGTCACTCTGCCTCTTTGACATGACTCTTGCAGACCTTTATCACTGACTGAAACCGCACCTGTGCTAAATTGCTGTACGTATCTTTGGATTGACTGATTCAAAGAGCCATCTTTCCTTCTTGTCATTTATGCATTAAACTGGTCTTAGCGAGATGCAGGGTCATCCTGCAGATAGATGGTTTTCAACTATAGGGAAGTAAAACAAAAAGCAAACAAAAAAAAACCCCAAAACTCATTACTTTACCAATAAGCCTGATGTGTGACTACTGCCTTCATATCTTTCTGTGATGTTGAGTAGAAAAGACTGGCATTGCTGCCTTCTGAAGCCCTCCTCCTCTGCCATATTTTCCTCTTCTCTGTGATATGTATTAAGAACAAAATTCCCCCCCATATTTTAACCTAAGTTTATTGTTTAAATATTGCTTTCATTTTACCTTTAATACTTTCATTTGATCAAGTGGTGTTCCCCAGGGCTCGGTATTGGGGCCACTTCTCTCTTTAATATCTTTATCAATGATCTGGACGAGGGGATTGAGTGCACCCTCAGTAAGTTTGCAGGCAACACCAAGTTATGTGGGAGTGTTGACCTGCTTGAGGGTAGAAAGGCTTTGCAGAAGGATCTGGACAGGCTGGATGGAGGGGCCAAGGCCAATGGTACAAGGTTCAACAAGGCCAAGTGCTGGGTCCTCCACTTGGGTAACAACAACCCCATGCAGTATTACAGGCTTGGGGAAGAGTGTCGAGACAGCTGGCTGTCAGAAGAAGACCTGGGGGGTGTTGGTTGACAGCTGGCTGAATATGAGCCAGCAGTGTGCCCAGGTGGCCAAGAAGGCCAACAGCATCCTGGCCTGTATCAGGAACAGTGTGGTGAGTAGGACTAGGAAAGTGATCATTCCCCTGTACTTGGCACTGGTGAGGCTGCACCTCGAATTTTTGGTGCCCTCCAGTTTTGGGCCCCTCACTACAAAAAAAAGACACTGAAGTGCTGGAGCGTGTCCAGAGATGGGCAACAAAGCTGGTGAGGGGTCTGGAGAACAAGCCTTTTGAGGAGTGGCTGAGGGAGGTGGGGTTGTTTAGCCTGGAGAAAAGGAAGCTGAGGGGAGACCTTATTGCTCTCTACAACTACTTGAAAGGAGGTTGTAGAGAGGTGGGGGTTGGTGTCTTCTTCCAAGTAGCAGGCAACAGGACAAGAGGAAATGGCCTCAGGTTGCGCCAGGGGTTGTTTAGATCAGATAATAGGGAAAAAATTTATACTGAAAGGGTTATCAAGCATTGGAACAGGTTGCCCTGGGAAGTGGTGGAGTCGTCATCCCTAGAGGTATTTAAAAGACGGGTAGATGTAGTGCTTAGCGATATGGTTTAGTGATGTTTTTTGTCAGTGTTAGGTTGATGGTTGGACTCAATGATCTTAATGGTCCTTTCCAGCCTAGACAATTCTATGATTCTATGGGAATCTGTCTGTCCCACATGTTACAGGCACACTGGAAGCAGTGAAACCTGTGGGTTTCAGTGACCTCTGCAGTAAGTCTGCAGCTGTCTCCTAAAACTTCTGATATCGTTGACTGCGTGGTGCCGTTTGTTACCAGAGGAACCATAATGCCTCTAGTTCTTACCACCATTGCTCAGATGTTGGAAACAGACTGAAACCCTGAGAAATCAGACCAACATATATGTTAAAGGTACAAAATTCTGAGGTGAAACAGGCCTGCGCACAGCTTGTTTCTGCTCAAGAAAACTCAATCCACGCTGGTAGTTTTTTCCTTTGGGAGAGGAGAAATCCATGGAACTGTATCCCTGTTGCTAGCTAGGACCCTTCCTGTCTGGTAATGTTGCAAGGTTTGTTTGACTTTGCAAGTGAAGCATGTTTTCTCATAGGGATTATACCAAAATAAATAGGCCTGGAATCCTGAAAGGATAACATAGTTCCCTGAGGAATGTGTACCTAATTAAGCTTGGAGAGGTCAGGTCTGATACAAAGAAAGCAGAAGTCAAGTCTCTCAAAGATGTATGCAGTTGTCAGGGTTTTGTTTTTTTTAAACTGTTCTTTACAGAAGCAGCAAAATGAGACATTTTGAGTAAAGATACTATGATTTTGTACCCATTTAGCATCAAATCATTTCAACCTACTTTATAAACCTGAGGTTAAACAGATTAACTCAGGAGGGACAGTAGCTAGCACTCCATTTACAGTTCAGATTGTCAAACTAAACCACAGTGCAGAGGGCTAGTGCAAAGTCCAGTAAAAATCTAGGTCTAGGATCTTGCCTTCTGCTGGCTGGTTTAACCCCTGTTACCTACACACAGCTTCTGACTGAGTTTCTTGTCCTTCGCTTCTCAACTTTTTTGGAGCAAATCCAGTGATCTGATAAAGGACTTCATCTCTGGTTACTGGTTTACAGTTATCAGGAGAAACTCATCCATTTTTGATTCTAGGAATATTCTGTTGCACTGGAGTTTTGAAGAGGTGGTTCTGTTCTATCCTTTTTCCAAATGACCTATGTACCTGTATGTGTTCTTCAAAAAGTTGGAGAACAACTTTGATGATATAGGTCAGGACTGTGACTTTGCAAGATCAAATATCACAGCATGGAAGAAAGCCAAATTTTGAGGTGGCAAAGATATGTGAACAATACATTTCTGTGTCTTGGAGTAACTGTATTCCTAGTTACTTGTGAAAGCTTTCTTTTCCTTTGGCGACTTTGTTTGAAACACTCTGTTGCTTTGTTTTGGGAAATGGGGGTTTGTATGTATATAAATACACTCAATTTTGAAATCCCTCCTGAAGGTATGTAACTTTCCATTTCAGGTGCTAATTTCAGACTTTGTTTCATAAGGCATAATCCCAAGTAGACAGAAAGGCACTGTGCATGGGTTAGGACTGTAGGAACGTGGCTTAGATGTTACAGTACTCAGTTACTCGTGTTTTTTTTCAAAGAAACTCCTGGAGAGTTTCTTAAACTTCAGCTGATTCTATTTACACCTTGATGAGGTTGGGTACATGCAATGTTAGTGTTATTTTAGCATATAAAAAGTACTGAAGCTGAGAAATAAATAAAATGGCACTAAAATATCACTGTTGGAATTCGGTTTTGAATTCAGAGAGCTCCTGGCTGTGTGTTCTGTCTTTCCCTGTAGCAACTTCATCACAGAACAAGGTGAGAGGAAAAAATGTAATGTGTTAGGAAGCTTTTCTGATGCTACTTGACTTTTGCTTGCTGTGTGATAGCATTATATATTAATAAACATATGCATTTTACTGATAGTCATGACCCAAGCCCATTAACAGTTTCTCAACTGTAGTTGTCTTTGCAATTTACAGTGCAGATTTTTTTGGTTGTTTCTTCCAAACTTAACTTCAAAACTGCTTTACGCTAATCAAGTAGGACGGTTGTTTCCACCGGGCAAAAGAACTTCTCCTGAAGTAAGAGTGGAAATGGTGTATAGCTGCACTGGATCTCAGTGCTGATTTTACTGTATGTATTCTCTTTTTATTTTTGGGAACACAATTATATCTTGTTTATTAAAATATTGTAGTGATTGCAGAGTGCTTGTTCAGTTTCCAAAAATGCTTAATTTGAAGAGGAAATCAGGCACGCTTTAGAGTTTTTTTTTGTCTGGCATGAAGTGCTGAGGATACTTGATATCTCCAAGACAAAAGTCTGAGTTAAATACTAATATCACACAACTGGAGATGTTCTATTTTTAAAAAAAAAAAAAAGTTGCGTATTACTATTGTAGCTTTCTAATCCCAAGTTAATGTCCCAATAATGTCCCTTTTTATTCTAGAATTTGGATTTACATTTTAAATTTTGTCATGTTACAAGTTGTATCTTTGAGAGCACAGAGTTATTTGAAGATATACTGCACTCAATGTCCTTTAGTTTGTTTCCTTAGTGAGTAAGGGGATTTATGATTTGAGTGTTTTGGGGGGTGGGTTGGAGAAAGGGCATGATAACTGACAGGCATGTCAAAATAAAAAAAACTAAGCAGAGAAATTTCTTATGTTTTCAACACTTAGCTCCAAAGCTGTAGATTTAAATAAATAGGTAAGTGTGCGTGTATGTATGTGTATATAGATATTTATATTTTTATATATATATATACACACACACACACACATATATATATTAAAAATTTCTCTGAGTTTACTTACCATTTGGGCTCCTGACAGTTATTTATGCAACAGTCACAAGATCTCCTAACATCATTGTAACTTCACAGAGGATGTCAGTGACTTCCTTTTGCTGCTGCTCTTACCCTTTCTCATAAATATTTTAACATCATTAGTATTGAACTAGAATGAACAGATTTTTTAGCAGGTCACGTATATATTTGATGAACAATCTTCCACCTACACATCCTGTGTGTCACACATAACCTGTGGCAGGCATGCCAGCATTTATTACATGACAAAACTGTAGCTTGGAAGAAAGTGACTCATTATAATAGCCAAATGGTTAAATTGCTTTTGCAAAAGCAATATGATAGTGTTTGAGATTTGGACTTTGACATGCACCTTTGTTAATAACTGGCTCATTCTTTGAAGATGGTTCTTCCTCTGAAAGATCACCTACTTCTTGCAAAAAGAAAATAAAAAGTAAGGAAGATAAAACTGAAAGATGCATCTGGGAATGAAAAAAAGCATTGAAATACAAATACCGGATATCCCAGCAAATCATCTGTTGTGCAACGGTGGGGGGCACTGTTGTGTCCCTGTTACAGCAGGTGGGAACAGATTTTATTTCTGTAGTGCCAGATATCCTGCCATTTGTTGACATTTTTTCTTGTTTGAGTTAACATTTATCTCATGTTGGTCGGTTACTCATTAACTGATGTGACTGGTGTTACAGTCATATGAAGGAAAATTACCTGCAGATTCATTGGAGTCAGAATTCTTCATCAAAGTAATTATTTTAAATCTTTTTTCAAACTAAGGCTCGATTCATGAAGTATCACACCAGGAAAAGTGTTTCCATATTAACTCTGTATGTAACAACAGGTAGTTCCTCTTTCAAATGTTTGCTTGGTTATTTGTGGGTAGACTAATGTGTCTGTATGCATGTGTGTGTACGCGCGGGGCACGGAAGACGTAACTATTTTTGTAAATCAGGCAGGGCATTCCCATATTCTGATACTGCTTGTTAATATGTGAATGTGCAGAAGTACAGAAGCTAAATGCACCTCGGTTGTGTGGAACTGTGAAATATTGCACTAATGTATATCCAGTATATTTCTTACAAAAATAAAGACACTATTAAAAGCTGACAAACCAGGTGATTGCAAATGTCTTTAAGATTAGCTGTAGCTTCAGTTGGGGGATCAGAAAAGCATTTCTGAAGTTTATTGTTTTGTGCAGTTGATACACAGTGTGTGTAACTTTTTAAACTAATGATTGGGACACTTATGCTCCATTTTCTGTCTCTGCATTGATACTGGATTGAAGTCCTGCAGTCTTGCTTTCCAGCTCTATACTTTTTCTCTAAATGATTTTTTAGGATGTCTCAGACCTTTGCAAACCAGGGAAAAGAGTTGGAGCCACTGACATATCCTCAGTTTAGGTTGTCTAGAACTTGTGATAGCCTTTCTGTTATCTGTGAGCATGTCAGTTCTTTTGCTTTTAACCTGTGTCTGGATTAACAGTGAAAGAATTTGCTGCAACTGCTCATGAGAACTGAAATTGGGATACATAGAGACCTTGACTATTTTGCTTCCATCTGGAAAGAAATGCATTATATGTGTATATGGAGTCAGAGGAAAAAAAGTCGGTGCACGTTGGTGATTTAGTGAATCTTGCATTGAATTTTGTAGCTTGAAAACAGCATCAGTGCATCCAAGTCTTTGGCTGTGTGTTGCATTTTGAGTGCCCTGCAGTTTAGTGACAGTTCAACATAATGGTAAGTGGCAGTGTGCAGGGCTGAGGGGATTGCTGTATACACCAAAAAGGATGTTATGGGACTCTCTGGTAGTACTAGAACAGTACCATCTAACATGAGTGATCTTTGTAAAAAGAAGGTGCAAAAGACACACAACCGGGAGAAGATGTAGTCTATCTGTAAAGTCAGGTTGTTGCTATATATAGCTGTTGTAGGCACAGTGAAGCTCAGAGAAGACGACCAAGCGTTACCTGTAATGTTAGCTCTCATCTTCTTAAAGCCTGAGTCTGAGTTGCCTGAATAAGATGCTACACCCGGCAAAAAAAGTCCGTAATTCTCTGCTGTGAAGTTCTTTTCCAGTGGATGTCCCCAGTGCACTTGTGTCAGAATAAAAGGGATTTTTCTTTTTCTTAGGCAGTGAGTTAGTTATAATCATTGAGAAGTTAACAACAGAATTGTGTTTTGGTTAGCCAAGAGGAAAGGAGATGCTGGATTCCTTGAGGGTTTTTAACAGTGGAGCGAAGGGAGAGAGCAGAGATGATATTTGTGTGCTCCAGTGATGACAATTCCTCAGTGGTTCCAATTATTAATTATGTGAGCGTGTAATATTAATTCATCTCTGCTTTTCCGCTGTGCTACCCAGCCAGCCTGCAAACTCCTTTGCATTTTCCATTAATTCTTTCTTTTCTTCCTAGTGCCGGCAAAGAAAAGTAATCATTGAAATTTCAGTTTTAGTCTATTTTAACTTCTGGTGTTGCTAGTGAGAACACTAGCAAAAAATGATTTTTAGTGCTTATAATAAGTACTAAATAATTGCAGGGTCAGGACAACTGGTGACAGTCTTTCCTCCATAGATGCAGTGTTTGCTCCTTGTGGTGGTGGTGCAGGGTGCATGTGACCTTGTTTCTTCCTGCTACAGACTGCTATGCCTGGTGGTTTGCCACTTTGGCTTGAAAGGAGAATTGGTGGTTGTAATTGAAGGTGGAGTATGAAATTTTACATGCTGTGTCAGGCAAGAGGTCACAGAGGCAGATGTTGTCTTTGCTTTCAGCAGCAGAAATGCTATCATGACAGCTTAGTTAACATCTTCCATTTGTTTAGTATGGGTGTTCAGTTGGATAGACTAGTGAGTCCTGAGTGTCAGTCATGAAATAAGCTGCAGAAATGCAGCTCATTAAGACTTCGGACTTGCAAGCCCACTGAGGAGTGTGAGGGTGCAGTGGACAAACCTCAAGGGTTTGTATCTGTCCTGTTTTCTTTAGGGATAGTGTGAAGATCATGAGGAGGCTAGGAATTAAAAATCAATGTGCCACTTTTTTTTTTAATAAGTACTTTGTGATTTAAGTTGAGAATCAGAGATACATTTTTTTCACAAGCAGTTATGGAGGGAAATGACATCCCTTCCGTGCTAGTGGTTAAAAGCTGATCCTGATAGTTAAGACCAGAGTGGGCTGTCCTGGTGTAGTCAGTTCTGTCTCTTTGTCTATGCTGCCTACAGGACTGATAACTTCTTTTTGTTCTTACAGCTTGCTCTGTTGCATGGACTGCATCTTCTTTTTATTATTCTAAGGATTATAAATGACACATCATGCCCCTTCTGCACAGTAACCCACTCTGTATAACATAACTTGAGAGCTGGTAGGACAGCTCACCGACAGCTCCTGAGAGAACACTCCACCTTTGTAGTCCAGGTGCTGTCATAGAGTTTCTGGTGCTGCTCTGCTGGCTGAGAGGCGAGTCTGTCCTGGAGAGCCATAACTGTGAAAGTGAACACATTAAATGGAACAGTTTTCACTGGGGTTAACCTCAAGGTGCTTGTTAAAGTGAGCATGCATGATAACTATTACTGAAGCTCAGCTGAGTGGCTTAAATCAATGAACGTCAGTCTTTTGACTGTATGGGTGAGGTCTGAGGGTGCTTGCTGTATGGACTGTAGAAAGAAGCTATCACTTGCTTTTCCCTAGATCATCACGTAATCCGAGTTAGTTATGCTTTTCCTGGCTTTCTTTGTGTTTTGATTTTTGAATATTTAAAAAAGGCGTTTTTTTGGTGTGATATATACATAACATGTTTTCCATAGGAAGTGTTTTAACTTGGAGCCAAGCCTCTGAAACTATTCAAGTCCACAGAATATGTTTTCTTCTTGCTCTGCTAAGTCTACACCCCATGAAAAAATCTAAAACAAGGATAAGGTATTGGGAACTGCTGAAGTTCTAGGTTACTTGAAAAGCAGAATACTTTTTGATTAACTAAAACTGAGGTGATATTAGAATATCAGATGTTATGTTGTAAAGGATGGAGGGGGGGAAGCTGAGGAAAAAGTGCTGTCGACACTCAGCTTCTGCACCTGGTTTGGTTGATGCCCCTTTGACTCTGCCTGAATTTCACAGTATTTGAGGGAGCTCAGCCAACAGTATTGGGTCATCTCCAAAGGAAGTAACTTTTTTTCCTTATTTTATTATTATTTTTCATTCCAGGTGGTGACACCCTGCTTTTTTCCAAGCAACTACGAACTGGTAAGTATATTTGGCACTACTAATATCCATCAGGTTTTATTAGGTTATAGGTTAGGTTATTCCTGTAGCCTCCTGTAATCTCTTACTAGTTCAGTACTGTGCATCACTTTTCCCCTGTGAGAGCTTGGCAAATCAAGGGTCTATTCCTGAAGCTTGTTACTGTGTTCTGTCCCATGCAGTTTTATTGAGCGCTTTGGAAGGCTAAGGATTAATTGGGTGAAATGTTTTCTGCTGTTTAGGATTCATATTAAACTGGACTGGACGACCTGCCTGTAATGCAGCAACCATGTGCAGTTGTCCATATTACATTATTTCTTTTGTTTGTATGCTTTAAAAAATAAAAAAGACATCAATTGTTTCCATATACCAATGTCTCATGTCAGTTTGAAAGTACAGATAGCTGACAATTTGGTTGGGGCCTGTTATTTTTTTGTTGATGGTGGAAGAGAGAAAGTTAATCCATGCTTGCTCAGGATAGGAAAATGATAAGCCTTTTCTGGCTTGCATGACTGGATTTGGTTATTTTAGCTCCAAAGCTAATATGAATGATGCCTAGAGGATGGTGTGTAACAGTTATTTATTGAATCAGCCCTGCCACCTGATAGAGTCATTACTAGGACTAATCAGCCAACAGCTGATGCCCAAGTGTCAGCCAAGAACTCTGTGTATTGTTTGTGATGCAGCCACTGGCAATTAGGAATCCTACATCTCACTTCTGCCTTGCTATTTGAATTGGCCAAGTCACTTTGCATGTTTCTGTGTCTTGATTTTCCTGCTGGAAAAATACAGTTAATGATACTTACCTAATATGAACCACAGAAGTAAGAAGACGACATAGAAGTATTGGTTCACGCTTTTCTTAATTATTATCATTTAAAAGAAAGACTAGGAACTGAAATCAGTGATTCATGGTGTTATGAGGAATGTGACTCATGGGAGGTCTCCTAATTTTGACCCAGCAATTTGATAAATTAACCCATGTCAGAGTTTGAGGATCCTGTATGGCATTACTGCTAAAATTATAAATAGAAAAGAAACCCTTTCTTAGTCTGCAGCTCACAGTATTAGATGTATACTGGCAACCGTGGTTGCTTTTTTTTTTTTGTTGTGCACACAACCTGAATATTGAATCTGACATAGAAAATTTGTCATTTGTGATTCAGCAACAAGTTTAAACACAGAGCAACCTGTGGGATATGTTCCCAGTCATTACCATTAATGGTTAAACTTGGTTTATGTGAACTGTGAATATGGGGCAATCCTGGTGATCTGGGCCCAAGTGACTCTGTGACCTGCTGACAGTTGAACAGTATGGATGGCAAAAGTGGCCTAACCTGTTTTAGTTTACTAGCAGAGATGCAGCCAGAGGTATATTCAGCCCCTGATTAAAACATTTACTGGTTTTAGGCAGAAGAAAGGGTGGAATTATATTTAAATTTATTGCAGGGGAGGCTGTAGTGAAGTATTTTCATTACATAGTGATGTGAAATGTGGTGACATTTTTAGATTAAGAGTCTGCCTTGTGCACAAATAAATTTTACTTGCTTAGTGAAGAGTTCTGTTGTTCTGAAGGAGGATAATCTGACCCTATTAGCTGTAAGCAATTTCTTTTTACAACTATTTTGAGTGTAAAATATTGAGAACATTAAGAGTAAGTAGTGTAGATCTTTAGATAATAGGGAGGGCAGTACTCTATCCAAATTAACCAAAACTTTGTTGCTTCGCAGTTTGCTGCCGAACCATGGATTTATCCACATTCATTCCAGCCAAGGAATTCCAACATTTTAGTTCTGACATAAATAAATTATGCATATGCCTGCTCTAAATTACTGCTATATATATTTAGCCAATGTAAACATTGCCTGTATTGCTCTCCTTAATGTGGCATATAACAAGAACTGTAGTTAAACTCTGTGGCATGTTTGTTGAAAGACTGTTGAAGCCTGATGAAACTCACAGATGCTCTTTTTCTTGAGAATGTGGGTTTCATTGATTATTTTCAGCTTGGATGTCTGTTTCCAAATAGGCCCCTTCTTCCAATTTCTCATAAGCAATGTATCTTAAAGCTTTGTAATAACATCAGGACCCTCATATGTCAACCCAGTGCAGCTGTCAGGAGTTGCAGGTGCTAGAATAAAAACCAGCTGCTGTTAAGTGTTCTAATACTACTTACTTTATGTTGTCATGCACATTCCTCTGACCGGAGAAAGGGGCATGATGTTAGTCCGTCTCTGTTAATTCAAGTCAAATGTTTGGTGCGCTTCATTTTATTTCATGAAGAAGCAATGGCTTGTTTGTGGCAATGGGCTTTCATTGCAGAGATGTGTAGCATGACTCGAAGATTTTTAAAAAGGGGAGGAAGGTGCCATGGTCACTGTTTGTTTGTTGTTTTTCATCTAAGAGCCATCTTAGCATATATAACAGTTTTCATAAAATTTGGTAAAAGTCAAATCGGGCAAGTCTGTTTAAACAGCGTTTTCTGGAATTGTTGAATTTATTTTGAAAGACTGACAATTACTTAGTTGATCTTACTTTTTAAAATTAATATTTTTAATTAAAACAAATTTCTAACAAGTGCACATATTTTTCTTAAACAAGTCTTTTTCTCTAGTGCTGCAAAAAGAGGAGAAGGTTTAGGCCCTAACCTTAAAGCTTCAAATACTTTTCACTTCATCTGTTACTTTAAAAAGATAAAAATAAAAGGGAAGTTGAGGGAAGGATATTATTTCTGAGGTGTTTTTTAGATTCTAGGACATATTCTAGGACAGTTTAAGATGCTTCAAGAGGGCAATAAGTTTGTCTCCACTGAATTTTTTTCTGTCCTTCATGATAGTGTGTCTTTGAGAAGAATAAAGGACATGAAATCTTAGTATCTCAGAGGCCCCTCACATATCCCGCCAAATGTCTTGAGGTAATGAAATACGGCATGAAGGCACGAACCTCTTGGCATACATGGATTCTTATCTTAAAATTACTCCATTGGTTGAACGGTCCTTATAACTGCATGACTTGTCAGTTTTAAGGCATGGTTAAGTATTGATCTTTACCAGAGAGATTTCTGATTTAACCTNTTCTGCATACCTGTAGTGCTGCCATTTAAACATCAGATTTCATAACCACCTCTTGTAATGCGGAAAGATTAAGTGGACGCTTACCCAGATACTCGTGTTTTATTGTAATATCACTGCAAACTGAAGTTTGTTAAGCTGTTTTGCTAAGTCTCAGGTAGAAGTTTTATCATTTTGATAGAAATTGGGGAGGGGTGGCAGTGGTGGTTTGGGTTTTTGTTGTTTTTTTTTTTGCTTAACTCTGTTTTCTTTAAGCATGCAAGCCTCTTTTCTGCTGTGAAGAGAAAA
>VYZM01013044.1:22421-58200 GCA_013398915.1 Dromas ardeola | reverse complement strand
CAGCAGGACTAGGGATGTGATCAGCCCCCTGTACTTGACACTANCATTGTGGTGCTGGAGCAGCTCCAGAGAAGGGCAACAAAGCTGGTGAGGGGTCTGGAGCATGAGTCTTATGAGGAGCGGCTGAGGGAGCTGGGATTGTTCAGCCTGGAGAAAAGGAGGCTGAGGGGAGACCTTATCGCTCTCTACAACTGCCTGAAAGGAGGTTGTAGCAAGGTGGGGGTCGGTCTCCTCTCCCAAGTAACAAGTGATAGGACAAGAGGAAACAGCCTCAAGTTGTGCCATGGGAGATTTAGACTGGATATTAGGAAGAATTTCTTCACTGAAAGGGTTATTAAGCATTGGAACAGGTTGCCCAGGGAAGTGACTGAGGCACCATCCCTGACGGTATTTAAAAGACGTGTAGATGTGGTGTTGAGGGACATGGTTTAGTGGTGGTTTTGTCAGAGTTAGGTTGATGGTTGGACTCGATGATCTGAAAGGTCCCTTCCAACCTAGACGATTCTATGATTCTATGATCCCTCTGCTCCATTTCTGTGTAAATTATGGATAATGATAGCTACCTTTTGTGCTTTTAAAGGATGTCAGGGGCTTGGTTAGAATAATATTTTTACAATAGCATGAAGGGGAATGGTATGTGAAATCATCCTTGTTTTTATTGGCGCTTTAGTTATGCATTATTTCCCTAAGTTTAATTGCTTTCTTTCCAACATTAGTTCTGTGTCTTATGATTTTTACTACTCCCTTGTGCCAAATGACAGGTTCCTGCATGTTCCTTCATGCTTGTTGCTCTCTGGTGTTTCATTCACATTTATTTCTTCACCACCTGGCAGACATTCCTGAATGTTAAACTGCAAAAGTTATATTGCATCTCACATCCCTCTTCCAGCAAGTTCACATTGACAGCAACACTGTAGTATATCCGTCAGAAGGAAGCCATGGAAATTCTTTTTCCCTCATCACTCCAACAGTTCCTCTTGCCTCTCTAGGTATTCAACAGCAACTGTCCTGAAAAAGGTCTGTGATTTGCAGTATTGTCTATTAAAAATACTATAACGTAGTGTTTATTCTGATCAGCAGCTTTGGCTTTTCAGTGTTTAGTGTCTCACTCTAGGAAGTTAGAATCACCTTTGCGGCCCAAGGAATGGCATTAATGCACCCAGAGAAGCTGGGTCTCTTTCTTACAGCCTGCAGAAGTGACCGTCCTGTTTACGTCTACTCCTGACCAGCCCAGACTGGAAAACACCAATCTTGCTCTGGTGCTGTCAGAGAGACAGAAGGAAAAATAAGGAAAAGCAGACTTAGGAACAGAAGATAACTGCAATTTTCTTCTTAATGAAAATAAACAAAAACTTAACTGCCAAAAACATCCCTATATTTAAAATTAAGATTTATGAAAGCCAAGTGAAAAAACCTACAGTACTTGGTAGAAGTAATCGGAGAAGACAGGTGAACTTTAAATGTATGTTTCTGTAAGAATAATCAACAGGAATTGTGGTAAAGAAGGGGATTGTCTAGCTAGGTACGCTGTATTTCCTGACAGTCAGCAGAACAGTGTATCCACTGTTCATAGGTTATAACTTCATAAGCTGCAAATGGAAAGTAGCTGTTTTTCATTCTTCTGATGTTCAGTCAAGCCAATGACAATACACACAGTCTCTGGAGATGTTTATTAAACTGGCATTTGCAAATGTCATGCATTTTATTATCTCTACTGGGCACCCAAGTGTTTCATTAAAGCCATGAAGACAAGATAGGACAATGAGAAAAAACAGGAACATATAAATAAAATATGAGGGAGCTGTCCTCCCCAGGATGTTTCTAAGGAAGATGCAGTGACATTAATTAAGACTCAGGGTCCCATCCCAACTCAACGAATGTGGTGTATTTTATAAATCAGACTGTGAAGATATTTCAAGTAAGTTGTAAGATAATAAATCCTATGCATCAGTCATCTTTTCATGGCACAAAAAAAAAAAAACCAGGAGATTTTTCTGTTGTTATTAGATGGAAACTTTCTTAGAAATATTAATTTCACTATCTCCTACATTGTAATGGTAGCCTGGTACACTAACACTCTCTTCCCACCATTTTTCCCTTTAAGGACCCTGTTCCCAATTGGGATGTATCTGAAGTTTCCCTCTCAGTTAGCTGTATGGGAACCAAAATGTGGTAATGGTCTTTATCTCATAATCAGAGAAGGTCATGAAAGCCCCTTATATACTTTAACAATTTCTGGCAGGGTAAAAATGTTCTGCTTCGCCTCGCTCATGAAAAGGGGTTAACCTCAGATTAATTTCTATAGAGCTCTGAAGAAAACTGACAGAAATGAAAAATTATTGTAGAAAGTCACCTCTTCTCATACAGTTATGGCTCTGTTGTCTGTATCTATGAAAAATTAGGGTGATTGGTCAATGGAACAGGCTCCCCAGGGAAGTGGTCTCAGCACCAAGTCTGTCAGAGTTCAAGGAGTGTCTGAACAATGCTCTTAGAAATATGGTTTAGTTTTAGGTAGTCCTGCGAGGAGCCGGGAGTTGGACTCCATGTTCCTGATGGATCCCTTCCAACTCGACATATTCTGTGATTCTATGACATTCAGGCAACACAATCCTTTCACACCTGAGAATCCTGCCATCTACTGTGTAAAAACACACTGCTTTACATATATTCACACCTCATGCCTCACTAATGAGGCTTGCTTAAACATCACCACAGAAACAAACTTTAGATGAATGAGATCAAAAATAATTTTCACCTTTACCAACAGTGCATGCAACACAGTGGATCAGAGAGCATGACATAACATCAGCATAAGAAATGTCACTCTATCTTAGATTATTAAGCTTTATTAACTCGCTGCTTTGGAGGTTATTGACCTCTCCAGTTCATATTTGTCACAACAGTAATATTTATATAGTCATGAAAACCATAGGTGACTCATATGTTATCACCTCTTTAGACATCTCTATCCCTCTTTACCAAAGTAAATAGGCCTAGAGCGGCATTCAAAAACATTTTGTGCAGGTTCATAGTCTATGCTTTGCATGAACCAAAACCACTTACAAATCCTTCAGGTGGAAAAATACCTAGTTTGAACAAGCTACAGGTACTGATATGGTTAAAAGAATACACTCTGTATGCTAATTTTTCTTGTGCAGTATTTCCTCAGAAAACAGAATGCAGATGCAACATCACTTTCTAGTGGCATCCTTGCTTCACAGTTAAGATGAAACTAAGTGGGAAATTCCAGCCATGTTCATCTTGCCTTGCTTTGGACAATAACAATGTGCATGTCTGCTGTTGAGCTATGCAGAACAGACATTTATATTGGCATAAGACATATCACACATCTAGAGGGCCTGTTTCCATCTATAGACTATAAAAGAAGTATGGGATGGCTTGCCTAGATATAAACACTTAGGATGTGATCCAGCTACCTGAACGCAGGTGCGTATTACTATTTTAAATCTACAAAGTTATCTTACCTTGTTTCCAGACCTGTCCTTTTGTGGGTCTTGTATCATACCTAACTGGGCTGTGCAGAAATCTCAGATAACACCTGGTGTATGAAATGGCCATAGACAGCTATGGTTGGCAACTGAAACCTGCTCCTACATGTTGAGCCTCTGAAATATGATGAGATAAATCCCACCATTTGCTTTACAATTGCATGGGTTGGACCCTCAGAGAATGGGTACCAGGGTATACGTGGAGCAAAGCACCAAGTGCCATGGAGACTTCCGCCTAAAATATCCAGCACCATTTTGGAAAGAATGTGGTGTCCAAAATGTGTGGGTGAGGCTGGCAGAAATGGCAGGGGAGTGAGTGTAGAGCTGTATCCTGCGGGAATGGCACTTTGCAGCCAGATGTCTGTCTCCAAAGGACTGGAACAGGAGTAGGTACTGATGTTTAGACAACTGAATTATCACCTGTGGGGAGCATTAGGCCTAAGATTCAGACATCATCAGATGTCTACGACATAGATATCAGCCCGTACGTTACATGTCTCAGTTCTCATTATCGTCAGTGGTGATCTAGATCTGCATTTGATCACTTATAATTTGGCCACTGAACCAATCAATAAAGACAGAGAAGCCAAAAAACATCTGTTCAGGTAACAAAGCATTGTCATCTGAGTGAGCCTTGGAGGATGAGATGGATAACCCACTAGAGTACATCTCCTGTACTGGCTCCATCCCAGGAGCTTAGGCGTCTATCATTCCATGTCTGGAATTCAGTGTCTCAATCCAGAGTTTAATCTGATCCCCTGCTTTTGGGGGTTTTCTGGGATCTCCTTCTAGTTTCATGACTCTAGAAATGAATAAGACATCAACTTTCTACATCTAAACATTAACGTCAGCTCTCCCAAATACGTCCTAAATTTCTTGTGCAACCCACGTTCCTCTAGAGCCAAGAAAATGTCTCTCCAAGATCTAGTGGAGTAACAGTGTCATGTATCTTTTCTGGCAAATCTGCAAACCAGTACCTCTCACCCACGGAAAGGCAGTATAGAAAGGCAGCAGAAGAATATAGCATAGTCTTCCTTTCTGGGAATCCCTAGGAGATATTTCTGTTGCACGTCTCATCTCCATGTCTGAGCTTTCACCCTGCAGTGCTCTACATTCTTCCTCAAGCAGCAGTGGGAGTGTCTTCTCTTTACACTCCTGTTTTCCAGGCTATTAAGTGACTTCTCCTTAGTTTATGAATTGACATTCCTCATCCAGGGACTTCATTAGTTGATTTTTTCGGGTAAAACTGTGGAGGAGTATGTCCTCTGGACTGCAGCTGGTGTCTTATGATGCTGATAGGGGTGATCAGCTGTTCTTGTCTTTGCTTTGTTAGCCACTTGTTATCACCGCTTTGAATCCCTGTCCAGCATGAGATATATGATAGAAAGATAACTGTGCTAACACAGAACAATTTGTCGATTGCAAAATAAGAAAATTTGTAATTTGATATTGATAAATCTATACAGAAATACCAGTGTGCTACATCTGATATGCACACCTGCTCACATATTACAGTGATGGCCACAATAATTTAATCTTTGTGCTACAGAACAGGAATGCTCATACATTATTTAATTACAAGAGAATAAGTAACTCTGCAAAGTTCCAGCTCCTTTGTTCACTTAAAGGGCTTGTGTGTCCCCTCCATTTCAACCCCATTGCTCTGCAAAATTAAAGAGGAGTCATTTTAATTTTAAGAATGCAAGGCAGTGTTGCTTGGCAACACCACGGGTAATAGCTGGTCCCTGACTGGCCTGGAGCATGCTTCTTCAGAAACACTTTATGTAGAGACATGCCTTTATTACTAAGGACAGTTACTGAGATTTTTTTCTCCCTGGCCATTTAATTGTGTAAGTGTCCTTTCAAAAGCAACACAATTAGAGGAATCTTTTTGCTCAATTTTAGGAAGTGAAGTGTTCGTACTTCACGTAGAACCGATTAGGGGAAAAATTCATAATAACTCCCCAGTGCACAGTTATTAGCACAACCACCGCCGCATATAAAACTTCCCCAGTTAGGAACCTTTGCACCATTATGTGTTCTGACTTCTAAAACCAATATGTATTTTTTTTTCATGCATTACCACTAATTACTAATGCTATAGTTTCTGTGCAAAGCAGAGGACCCACTGTGTCTTTTGTCTCCGCTAATAACAGGACTGTTCTTCCATTCTTCAACAAATTGTGAAAAAAAGAAAGTAGTCTAGGTGATTTCTATGAAAAAGTCAGCACATTTATTTCAGTTTTTAATGAAACGCTACTAAGTGTATGTGAATTCCAGACAGGTATTTTGTGGGATCATTTTTAAAACTATTAACCTTGCAGAACAGCTCAATGTGAAAAAGACAATAGAGAGTAGCTGGTCTAGAGCTATGGAGAAAAAGCTCTTGAGAAAAGTGCGCTTAACAAGAAGATGCTTTCTTCCATGAATACCAAAGACATTTAGGTTTCATCTCAGTTAGGGAAGGTGAGTCTTCAGAGAGTGGATATTCCCTCTATCTAATGTGGCATGTGTGCATGTGTTAAGAAGCTGGTCTGGGAATTTGAGCCTCCCCTGTTAAGGTAGGAGTAGGCTAAACTAAACAGGCAGGTCTGCAGACACTACAGGATATACCTTGAGAGGGAAATACTGATATGTCTAAAGACTACTATCACTAAACTCAAAACCAGTAACAATCAGTCCAAACCACTGTGTTCAAGAAAGGGTTACTTTGCAGCCCAAGTCCTTAACTCATGAAGTATCTTCTCAACGTTCACCAGATAACAATTTTGCCTTACTGAGTCTCTCCTTAGTCTGTTGAGAAGCCCTCACAGCAAGTCCTATCTGAGTGAGGATGTTATCAGAGCGCTTGGCCAAAGGTTGGAGATATATTACCATAGAGTTTATAGTCTGAAACCTTTTTCTCCTTGAGTATCATCTCACTAATTCCATATTTCGGTTCATCACCTCCACTATGGGATAAGGTCTGGGTTTCCATCCTTTTTGCAGAAGATAAACTGTGCCTAGAAAAACTTTGCAATGTGCACTTTATTCTCATTAAAGTTTTACTAGACTTCTCAATTCACAGAAACAAAAGCAAAAAGATCCATTCCTAGGGCAAAGTTCTGTGCACATATTGATTCACCATTCAAAAGGGATTATTTTTACTAGACTGCAGTCATTTTTTAAAAGTCCATCATGGAATTACCTTTTGCTAAATATAGATTCAATAATGCATTCTCCAGCTTACAAACTGCACAGAGCTCGAAATTGTGGAGTTTGAGTAAATTAGAATATCATTCTAAAGATGAGGTTAGGTTTAAATATCAGATTTGCACCAGTGTCTGTTGAAACATCCTTAAATGTGTCTATGGGGCACAAAAAACTGCTGTTATTCTGCACAGTTTTGAATTAAAAAAACCATGACTACCAAAGCAAAATAATCTCATTGGAAGACAGCTATACTTTTTTCTACTGTCCATCTGTTTCACTCAGAACCTCAGATAAACTTCACATGGAAGTCAAACATAACATTACTTACAAGCATAGGTCATAATATAAATAGTTAAGGTGACATTATTCTCCCTTTGCTACACACAATTAACAAGTAACGAGGCAAGAAAAAAAATATATAAAACTCCTCTGACATAAAGATGTTTTACTGGTTATCAAAGAATTCAAACATTACCCAGTAAAGCCTACTAAAAATAGCAATATAAGAAAATGCTGGTTTTCTTAGCTATTATGACATACAATGCATGGTGATTAACACAGAGGAATATGCACAGGGTCAATTAGCCTGTGGGATGAGTAACCAAAATTAGCAAGTGATTATTATACCATTTTTACTGCATCCTCTTTTCCCCATTTTCCCCTGCAATTACTATTCATGTTTCTTTAAAGTGTTTGTGAGATTTTTGGAAGCTATTAGGATGCATTTTTTTCCATAGATTTTTTTTTTATTACTTTTATCACCACAACTTTATAAGTATATTTGCCAGGAAAATTATAATCTGTAGTTCTCCTTAATTCCTTTCTATTTGACAAGACAAATATTGCAAGACATAGGACAGTTACACCTCTCCATCTCTTACAAAAGGATTCTGTAGTAGGAAGGGAGCCAGGGACAAAGCTATGGAAAGTCTAGTCACTGATACCATAATTATGTGCAATCAATGCAAGGTTTCATATAATAAAGAGAAATGGTATCTTAAGATGTTTGAGGAGAGGGAGAAATATAATGCTGTTGCAGTACTGGTTACACAATGCATAAAATACATAAATTTCTTGACAGCTATTATTAGAAAAGACAAACTGAATTTGGAAAGGTGCAGAAGAAGACAGTGCTAAGATAGTAGGAGAGTGAAGATCGTATTATCGCGTTGGGAAGGGCGACCCCAAGACTTGCTCCCCATCTCACAGTGCTCCACGCACACCCAGCACTTGGGCATCTTGCTAGCTCTGCGGGGCAGCGGGGTACAGGGTGGCATTTCTGAGGTTCGCGGGAAGGAGTGAAGTAATGGGAGGGATTTACAGGGTGGGGGTGTCCCACTGCAGCAGCAAATTGGTAGGGTTAGACTTTTGTGGTCAAAACAGCAACGTCTTTCAGTCCAATATTATATGAATTTGAAATGTTCTGCAAATAAAAAAAATGCATTTTCATTGGCATCACTGGGATGGGTGAAGTGAGTTTATATATATATATATTATTTATCTCACAAACCAGTGAGTATATTATTGTCACCTTAAAAAGAAAAAAGACTACTCCTCTTCAGCTGACCTCACTTAAGTGGCAAGTTCAGCCATCTAGAATCAAACAGTTATTTAAACACAAAAAAGCTTTTTACAGCAGTAAATATGAAAATAATAGATGTATACCAAAAATGAATCAGAGATAATGTTGTACACTGCTATCAGTGCAGCTGTTTTCAGTGTCTTGGCCACATTCAAACCTGCTCAGAATGCTAATGTCATTAGAAAAACTCTTTGTGTGCATGACAAACTCCTGCTTGTCTTAAAAACCACGACTATAGGTGCACAATGCACTCTAAACTGTACATTACATATTTCATCTAAATCCATTTTGGAGTATAGTGTTCAGCTGGATACAGTGCTTGGATAATAATTGCCGTAATGTACTTTTACAGTCCAAACAATTTTAAGCTGTTAATTCTTAGTTCATAGCATTAGTTGTGATATGGATAGATGGGTTTTGCCTGTCTCCCCTTGATTAATCTCTTTAGTAAAAAGTCAAGCCAAACATCTATGAATATGGAGGGCTTTTTTAATGAGAGGGGGCTAGGAGGGAGTGAGAGTCCATTGTAGAAGAACACCCACAGGGAAGAAGATTTAAACCTTCCATAAAGTGTCATATATGTTTTACTGGATAGTTAAAATATACATTTAGCCTTAGCTACTATTCTTCCCCTAAGAACACAATTATCTATTTAGTTTTATAATCAAAGAAGCCTAACTTCATTTAACTGAAACCACGTTGCTAAAAGTAATTGTTCAAAATTTATTTTCCAGGTGTTTTAACAAAACTATAGCTGTCTTCAGAGAAAATCGTTCCTTTTGGCGGCCACAGGCCAGAACAAGACCTACACACTAGATCAGATCTCCAAAGAAGGCTCCTATTTCCATTTAAGTGTCACATCACTGTTTAGGGAGTTTTGGCACAGAAATAGAGCATGTCAGGTCCTTGAGAAGTTAAAATACAGAATGTCATTATTTCCATATTTGTAATTAATTCATGACAGCCTTTTATCGATTATTAACCTCCGCAGAAAACTAAGAGAGCTGAAGAGCTTCTCGTTGAAGTGATCTGAAGTATGTGATCATTTTTCTGCATGACTCCTCCTCGTGTGCCTTGCAGACACACTATGTGATCTGTCAGAATCTGCCAGAATCCTTCTATAAAGAAAAATTCACTAAGATGAAATCAGTTTGCCACCACTATAAGGATTTTGAGAGGCACACATTTTGCCTAAGCACCTATTTAGGATTAAAAACATGGGGTTTGGTTCTTTTTGTTTATCATTCTGGTTTAGCTCTTCTTCAGCCATGACGTCCTAATGTTGTCACTTCACAAGTCACTAATGAATCATTCAGTGTAGACTTTTCAAATACCTAACCTACACACCAGAATACCTACTCTTTCAGGCTTTTTCTGAAAGACCTGATTTATGATTTTAGAAAATCCTGTCTTCCTAGTATAACTGATTGATAAATCTGTGTTAGATAGTTCATATTACCATCTCCCACCATTACAAATCAGACACTACTAGGTTGTCTGAGCATGGAGCAAGATGCACAGAAACGTCAACATTGACCACGTACTGTGCATCATCTCAAGCCTATGCAAGCACGTCCAGGATAAAATTGAGGCATAAGCTCCTTACCTTTATCACATCTATCGATACTTTCTGTAACAGGTTTTGCACAAGGTATGCTAAGAATATATGCTTTTCTCATTCTTGAATGAATCAGTTTCTGAACTATGAGTCCATAAGTAGCATGTGTCTCCATTTGAAAATCATGATGTACCACAGAATTTGTCAATGCAATAATAACCCAAGGAGAAGGTGTCAACATGACTCATATTAGCTTCCAGAAGTACATGAAAAAAATAGATCATCAGTCCAGTGACACCACTTCTGTCCTCACTGTCCATAATGACCTAAGAGCAAAAAAAAAAGAAATTGTTGCTTTATTGGTATAACACACTTTTGTTCACTGGAAGTTTATAATTCCTTCAGTGAGTTCTCCAGAGAATTCACCTCTTTCCACTTTCTGTGAACAAGATTGAATTATTTCTTCATCTCTAACAGAGAAAATATCAGGAGTCAGGTTCTCTGCTGCCTTGTATCTTCCATTGCAAAATAAATACAAACAACCTCATTTTTATTTAATACTATTTTTCCCTTCTTCAAAGGGCATGAACATCTTAAAGAGGCTCCAGGGAATCTAGTGCTATATATTATTAATCTAGTGAGAGTTTTCAGTTCTCTGAGTTCTTATGTCATAAGCCAGAAATCAAGAGGCAAAGGTGTTACTTACACTCCTGTCTCAAGACCAGACTTTCTCTCGAAAGCTGAGGCAGAACTCATTTAAGCAGTCCATAGGAACATCTGACCTTCGAGAAATGTCATTGTGTCACTGCCCATGCTATAGGTTTTCCTTGAGGGGCCATAAAGCCTGAATTATTGACCATTTTCCAAACTTCCAACGAGCATGCCTTTGCCAGAAATAACTTTCCATGGTTATTCCTATTTTTAAATGTGTGTAATGTCATCACTATTATAGTCATGGGGACAATATATCTAGACAGATGTTATAATATATACTATGCTATAAAGTTAAAACATACAGGGAAATTTAATTAGCATGTAATTCACTGTTACTTCATATGCTATTGTTTCACAGATTTTCTTTATTCAGCTGTGACCTGTTTTCCCTCTCTCTCTTTTATCTTTTTCCTTTTTTTTTCCCCCTGGCCCAGATGTCCACCAAAACACAGCACAAACAATGACAACAATCAGAAGGAACAAGCAGAGCTCACTCGAGTATGCAGAGTAAGGGTTAGAAGCACAAGCAATGAGCACTAGCGACATTTCTCTGAGCTTGCTGCCCTGATTTCCAGCATTTTAAGGAAGTAAAGCGAGTAAGTCTTTGTCATTAAAAAATTCTGGAAATAGCTGAAGCAAGCATAATGGATGCAAGGATGTGCCTTTGACAATCTGTGGAGAGCCTTGCAGTATACCTTTGAAAAAAAGGAAAATGCCCGTTTTTTGTGAGATGCCGAATCCATTGTCTTTACGTGGATACTTCACTGTCAATGCTGTGGAAAGCTACATTAGTCTTGCAAGATGCAAGGGGACTTAAAAATGTCTTGTATATTGTGAGTTATATCTCATTTTAATGTCAGAACTCCAGTATTTGAAGAGAAAGAGGCAGGAAATTTTCTCTGTAGGGAAGATGACAAAGCTAAGAAATCTGACATGGTCCCTGAGCATCCTCAAGCCACTGCAAACAGAGCCATTAGGAAGAAAGTAACCAGATCACAGAATCACAGAATGGTTCCGGTTAGAAGGGACCTTAAAGATCATCTAGTTCCAACCCCCTGCCCTGGGCAGGGACACCTCCCACTAGACCAGGCTGCTCAAAGCCTCATCCAGTCTGGCCTTGAACACCTCCAGGGATGGGCCATTCACAACTTCCCTGGGCAACCTGTTCCAGTGCTTTGCAACCCTTACAGTAAAGAATTTCTTCCTGATATCCAATCTAAATCTACCCTCTTTCAGTTTGAGGCCGTTAGCCCGTGTCTTATCATTATGCTCCCTGATAAAGAGTCCCTCCCCATCCTTCCTGTAGGCCCCCTTTAGGTACTGGAAGGCCGCTATAAGGTCTCCTCGGTGCCTTCTCTTCTCCAGCCTGAACAACCCCGACTCTCTCAGCCTGTCCTCATACCATAGGTGCTCCAGCCCTCTGATCATCTTCGTGGCCCTCCGCTGGACCCGTTCCAACAGGTTCATGTCTTTCTTGTGTTGAGGGCTCCAGAGCTGGACACAGTACTCTAGGTGGGGTCTCACCAGAGCAGAGTAGAGGGGTAGAATCACCTCCCTTGACCTGCTGGCCATGCTTCTTTTGATGCAGCCCAGGATGCGGTTGGCTTTCTGGGCCGCAAGAGCACGTTGCCTGCTCATGTTGAGCTTCTCATCCACCAGCACCCCCAAGTCCTTCTCCTCAGGGCTACTCTCAAGCCATTCTCTGCCCGACCTGTATTTGTGCCTGGGATTGCCATGACCCAGGTGCAGGACCTTGCACTTGGCCTGGATGAGCTTCAGGAGGTTTGCACAGGCCCACCTCTTAAGCCTGTCCAGGTCCCTCTGGATGGCATCCCTTCCCTCCAGTGTGTCGACCATGCCACACAGATCTACAATGCCATATTTTTTAATATCTATGCAGTATTCCAAGGCCAGTATTTGATTTTAGCAACTTTCTTAAAGCTTATTTTGTGCACTTAAAGCTTGTAGGATAACCAATGTCCTTTTCCAGGTTTGCACTCTACAGACTTTTAAACCAAAGAGGAAAAAAATGGCTTTAGTCCTCTATCTTCCTTAAGGATCTGGGATGGTTTTCTTTTTTTTTGCTTTAACTCATGCAAGACTCATATAAGACAGACTTACAAGGGATCTCAAGAGGTCATTCAGTCTACCTGTTTCTTCTCACAGTTGGGCTTGCTAAACCTATGACATTCCTAGCAAAGGTTCCTAAAGATCTCTAGTAAAGGAAATTTTGTTACCTCCCTAAGTTATGTCTTCCGATGCTTACCTGCAAAAAGTACTTAAGAGTGAGTTTAGTCCTTTAAAAAGGATACCTTATAACTGGTAGACTGACATCCTGAAAAAATTAACTTTATGGTTTTATCACAAGAAAGTTTTGAAAATCCAAGCAATAAAGAATGTATTAAAACAATACAAGCAGCTGGAATACAAAGGTTTCCTAACCTGCCTGTTATCCTATATCTATGCTCCTATGTCCTTTACTTCAACACCGCACAAAAAACACAGGAAAAGCAGGCCTGATGTCCAAATTACATCCTTTGTAAGGATAAAACACAAACACAGAGAACACAGAGAGCAAAGGACCTTGTTACATGTATAAGATCTCACAGCCTGGATGTAACTCTCCGTTTTCCTTCTTGACACTGCAGCTGGCCAAGGTCTGTCAACTCAAGCTCAACTCAAATCACCTGAATACCATTGCAGGTGTCATCTTCGGCACCACAGCGTGCACCCTGAACACAGCCGTAGGTGCTACAGACACCCAGGGATTAAAACATCACTTGCAATAGATTGACAAATGTAATTTATTGGAGTGCAATGAGTATGCCCCAAAGGAATACAATCTGTATGAAAAATGTGAAGGGAGTAAAGAGCAGTCAGCTGGACCCTGGTAGTGCAGATAATTAAAAGGAGCTCCCAGCATTCCCTGAGGATGTGACTCGTTCCATTATCAGGATATGGCTGTCATAAACCTGCCCCCTTAGTTTTTTTTAAAAAGCTTGGTATCCAATCCTTTGAAATGTGTGGCAAAAAAACAATTATGCTCTGAAGTGCTGGAAGACAATGATAAATGAACAACGTAACTGCAGAATTACTAGTGCCTTTTAATAGCCAGCAGGGACACAGTCAGTGAATCTCAGAAATGTGATTTTTGACACCCTGTGGGCTTGCAAAAAAAAGGAAAGGTCTGTGTGAGTTTTTCCTGGGGCTTAGGGGATTGGACTTCAGTCTTTTGCACTGTCTAAGAAGTCTGGCTCAAAGCTCATGTAAAGAAATACGGCAGCCATTAAAATACATATGAAAATTGCTACCACCTCTCTTAGGCTTTAAACTGGGGCTTAAAATTACCTGTATGTGACCTCCACTTCTTGCAAAATGCAAGGGTTTATCTGGTAGGGAGAAGGAGAAAGGCTAGAACCTTTGGTTCATCTTCAGGTTAAGACACATAGAGATGAATTTTATGCATAAATACAATAAAACTTTCTATTATTAAGAAATTTTTGTCTATTTAAAAATGTATGCTTGCTGTGCAACAGACTACATCACTCCTTATTTAATGAAATTGAATTGTCAGTAGCCATGGTAATTATATTTAAGGTGCCTCTGGACGGTGTGAATCATTCAGCTGACAGGACTCTTCCTTCTGACTCAAGCTCAAGCTTATTGTATTGCGGAAATCTGTCGCTAAGCTAGGGGTCTACACAGGAAGAGTCTGCCCTGAAGCAGGATGGGTCCAGGCGTGCTCCTCTGGGGCTGAGCTGCAGCTCTGCTCCCCCGGCTGCCAGCTGCCTGTGAAAGGCACTGAGCAGCACTTGCAGAAAAGTCTGATGAGTGTTTTGCAACCTAAGCTCTGCTGACTTTCAGGAAGTTTAAGGCAGCTGCACACCCGAATGATGTTTAAAATGGAAATTGAATTCTAAGGAACATATGGTCTGTCCACACTGTAAAATGAATGTGGCAGATTGAATCTAGGTAGCAGGGGCAGCAAAAAGGATGGGGTAGATTCAGTGTTAACTTGTGCTGCTAGAAGACCACATACAGTCAGCTGCTGGAGTCAGAAGTTTGCACCTTGGCAGCTACCTCTGATAAAGCCATAAGATGACCTATCTTAGGGCAACAAAAATGATTGAGGGATTGGAGCACCTCCCTTATGAGGAAAGGCTGAGAGAGCTGGGACTCTTTAGCCTGGAGAAGAGAAGGCTGAGGGGAGACCTTATTAATGTTTACAAGTATCTAAAGGGTGGGTTGAAGGAGGATGGAGCCAGGCTCATTTCAGTGGTTCCCAGTAACAGGACGAGGGGTAACGGGCACAAGCTGGAACATAGGAGGTTCCGGTTGAATATGAGAAAAAACTTCTTTAGCGTGAGGGTGAGAGAGCACTGGCAGAGGCTGCCCAGGGAGGTTGTGGAGTCCCCTTCTCTGGAGACTTTCAAGACCCGCCTGGATGCAGTCCTGAGTGATGTGCTCCAGGCAATCCTGCTTTAGCAGGGGAGTTGGACTAGACGATCTCCAGAGGTCCCTTCCAACTCTGACATTCCGTGATTCCTATCTTCACTGCTTTTCTTATGCCAGCAGTCTAAACTAGCAACTGTGTATGTGCAAACAGTATGAATACATTTGTAGCAGTGAATTAAGCAGTGCAACCCTCTATGTGATTAAATAGGTGGACTCTGGGACTGTTCTGACCCAAATCAGTCAGTGTGAGACAAATGGTTCCCAGGCACGGTTCAGGAGTCAGCACATGGCAGGGACCATCCTCAACACGCGTGCAGTCTGCAGGCCGGCAAACTGCTCAGGGAGAGCGCGGCAGTGCCTTTGCAGAGATTCACACCACTCAGTACCAATTGACATCAATGCCCAGGATTGTTCCTAGGCACGTTTTATTTACTACTATAAACATGGCCTTTGAACACAGCATTTTCATTTTGCTCTAGGGACATGATAGACATTTCAGTCATTTCTTAAAGCATTTACTCCTTAATGTTTGCACAGCTTTCTCACTTCATCTCTTGCTGTGACTTTTCTCCTCCCTGAAGAGACAGTTGTGATCAGCTTTCATCTGCCCAAATAACTCCCCATTTAATTGCTATTATGTACCTCCAGCTGCAAAGACAAGTCAGTAACACACCTTATACATACACAGAGCAATGCTCTTCCACAGAAGGACTACTTGTATGCTATGACATTTGGGAGTGCTTTCCAGGGGTTAAAATTCCTTGACGTTCCCAACAGTATATTAAAATAGGACCTGTGCACGTGGCCTGTGCAGGAACTACAATGTACTCTCGCAAAATGTCAGTCCAGATGAGCTGCAGACTGGGATTTCAGGTCTTGAAGAAGCAGGTGTAGAAGCAATTCACAATAAAACAATAGAAATGTAAGGGGATGTACTTTATTCCTTTTTTTTGTTTGGGGGCCAGAAGAACTGTTTCTTGGTGTGACCAAGTTTAGAGGGAAATTAAAACTACAACATATTAATCATCTTAAAGCTCCTAGAGTCTCATGAAAGGCGAATTATACTGCCTGGAAATATTAAAATCATGTCCTTCTATTTTATATGAAAGCATGGGCATAAAAATGGAAATAATCCCCTCAGGACACAATCCAGGGAGAAATAACATGACCCTGAGTTATAAACAGGAAGAGATTTTCAGTGTACTGAAGGGGATTTAGTGAAGGGATCCCCATTAATGTTAATAGGAGGCAGAGGGATGAATCCCATGCACTGAAGTGGAAATTTAGCCCTTCACATCAAATGTTCTGAAAACCAGGCAGCTTGCTGCTGCCTGTGCATCCGGCCAGAAGCAGGGATGAAAACAGTTAATTGCTTTCTGACGTTTGAGTTGAACTGAGGACACAATATAAGCATAAGGCATCTGGAAATAATGCTCCTTTTAAGATATCTGGGAGGTAAGTGCCTACTTCAGTGCACAGATATGGGATCCCTTGCTCTGCAGCTCTCGCAAAATATAACTTGAGAGTCATTTAGGTTAGATGAGATTAACCTCAAATTTCATTGCCCATGCAAACAAGACAATCTAAGTGCACTAACATATATGCTAACCATTTTTATCAAAACATAAATGCTTCTCTCTGCAGGGCTTTTAGGCAAATTACAAGCCAAAATGAACATAAAGTGCAAAATGAGCCACTCTATTGTAAAGGTCTTGTGTTTTTTATATAATTACTGAAGCTTTTTATGCTTTCTTATGTTTAGCAATGTAAACTATAAAACGTTCTGGTGTATTCATTCACTGCATTTTTTCAGCTAAAATTTGTCTTTCTGTAACAGAAGAGCTGAAATATTGAAGGGACTGCTGGTCTACTGAAGTAAATGATGGATTTCTCACTGTTTTGGAAGACATTTGGATTTCACTCACTTCCTGCTTGTGCCTCCAAAAGGAAGACAAACAATGGAAAATAAAAATTAAAGCCAGTGGAGGGAATTATGGCAGGGCATGACAAGTGGAGATCTGGCCCTATACATAGCTGTGTGAATGCACAGTTGTAAAATTTGCCACAAGCTCCAAGATTGCTTTTTTCTTTCTTGTGATTAGAGAGTACCAACTCCTACTGATGTCACTTGAAGAAAGAGGACAGGTTAAGTGCAAAATATATGCAAACTATTATGACTTACAAACTGGCTGGGTGGGTGAGTGGCTGATAAACTGGAGGGCATGGCTGCCATACAGAGCAGCCTTGACAGGCTGGAGAAACGAGCTGATGGGAACCTCATGAAGTTCAGAAAAGTTATTCTGTTTGCTGATCATCTGTGGGACCACTTCTGGAGCAGTGTGTCTAGTTTGGGCTCCCCAGTACAAGAGAGATGTTGACAAACTTGAGAGTCCAGAGAAGAGCAAGTGACAGGAGCTGGAGCACACAACAAAAATATGAAGTTAAAGGACCTGGGCTTACTTAACCTGAAAAAAATAAAACAAAGTGAGGATTTAACTGCCATCTTCTACTATGTAAAGAGGGGTTGCAGAGGAGGTGGGGCCAGACTCTTCTCTGGTGCGCTACAAAGAACAAGTTGCCACAAAAATTCTGGATGAACACGTGGAAAACACTGTTCATGGTGAGGACTGTCAAATACTGGAATATCCTGCCAAGAGATTTTGTGTGATCACCATCCTTGCAGATTTTCAAAACTGGGCTGGAGAAGGCTCTGAGCAACCTGATCTAGCTTTGACACTAATACTCTTTTAAGCAGGGTGTGGACTAGAGACCTCCAGAGCTCCTTTCTAACCTAAATTGCTCTCTGATTTTACAAAAAGTTTATAATACCGCTCAATTCCATAAACAATTCTGCAGAAGAAGAGACATTACTATAATCTTTTTAAAGGTCTACCCTGAGCTAGAGGCCATTTTGTTTAGAACGGATAATATTCAGCCAGAAGAGGCTCAAACTCACTTGCAGGGATCCTTCATTATCTTTTTAATCACTTTGCACCTGTATTTCAGGATCACATTACTAGTGCAAACTAATATGTGTAACACCAAACTATCCTGTTTTGAAAGTGATCAGGAAAAACTCAAAGGATTTACCTCAGATTCTCTTTCAAATATAATTTAGAAGCTTTTCTAAAGTGAAATTTCAGCATATAGGAAAGTCTTTGCTGTAGTTTCTATTCCTTGTTTCATTGACCTTTTCCTGGTGGGGAATTTGAAAGGTGAGGTGGTGTAGGTCTCTCTCTCTCTGTACCCCTCTGTAACCTGTCCCAGATGTGCCAGGAATGGGAAGCCCCACACTGACATGGCCCAGCTGCATAACCTTGGCTCAGACTTCTGTAGAAATTGCTCAGTTTGAGAAAGAGCTGTGAAAAGGTCTGTAAAGCAGACATAAGGAAGATAAAATTGCAGACAGGTAAGAATTCTGAGACAGGATCATCAGTAGCTCAAGGACTGGAGAAGGAAAGCACTGTCATGGAAGGGTATAAAATACTAAAGGAAAAAAAAAAGGGAGATGCTGGAGGATAATAACTCAGCAACAGCGCCTATGCCATTCAGCAAAGCAGTTCAATCCTTCTCTTCCTGACTAATGCCTTCCTGGCCTACACACACCTTTGGGTGTCTTGTTGGGATAGGGTGCATAACAAGCCATGCAGTTTGTTAAATGCAGGCTATTTTTTGCGTGTGTTGGCTAAGGCGTCATTATCTTATCCTTTAAAGCCCTGCTTGCACAGTCTCTGCACAGGACTAAACATGCTGGAACAAGTGGCCCAAAGAGGCACCATCACAGGTGTAGAGTTTTGAGCTTTGCAGCAATGTTTGGGTTTGAATTTGGGAGTTGGAAAAAAAGAACGTTTCAATTTGTCATCTTATTAGTCAACTTGATGCAAAAGCATGCAGGTTGTGTGGACAAAGCCCTTAGGAGTATTCATGGTATTGTTGCCTGGGTGTTTTGTAATTAATGTCATTCCCAAATAGGCAATCGAACACTAGCATTTCTCAAGGGGTTTCAATGCAAAGCCACTCTTCTTTTTACAAACTTTGTGCACTGAGCCATGAAACGAAAAGTAGCAGCATGGTTTTAGGCAATTTATGCATAGCTGATTGCAGTTTTAAAATTATTATTCTTAAGCAGGACTGCCTGCATTCAGTTTATAGTAGTGGAACTCTTAGAACTTGAAAATATCTACAAAAAAGAAGTAGTAGCAATGTCATTTCAATTACCACAGGCTGAAAAACCCACCAGTGTCTACTGCAAGCTACCAGGGACCACCACATTCTGTGACAAGGGCAGCACGTCATCCTCCAGAGAAACGACTCTCCATACCTTCAACGAAATTCCCTTTACGCTAGACATCTCTGACAAGTGTTTGTTCTTTATCAAGAAAGCAGCATTGCAAACAGACTTCTGGCTGTTAGCTCTTTTACTCTATCTTATTTAACTTTCCAGATTTTTGGCTTCTATACCCATTAGAGCTGTTGCAGTTAAGCAACTAGACAAGGGGTTCTCTTGAGAAATTTCTTTCACAAAACTTGGACAGGTTAAGCAAGGATGCTCTGACCTGTTAAGAAATTCTCCTGGCAATACTTACCTTATTCAATGTGTCCTCAGACAGTCAAAATGATGGAGGCTTCACAAGAGCTGGCCCGATGTTAGTTACAGTTAAAGTCTTGTCTGACCAAGCAGCTGGGACCCTCACTTAGTGGAGGGAGACACCCTTGCATGACAGCAGATGATGGTCATGAAAGTATCACAGGCTCAGCATGCCCAAAAAAGCACAGAATTATTCTGGTTCCAAATCTCCTCAAAGAGGATACACTGCCACATCCATCAAACGTATCCGTTGGCATATTTGCCATACACCTTATATTTCCCCTCTGCAGCAGTGTGTTGCCCATGGAGGGGATCTAAGCTCAAACATAAATTCCTCAGCTGAAGTTGTCAAGCTGGCTTCTTATCACTGACTTATAGAGCCAGGTTTCATTATTGCTCTGAAAGATGCAAAGGGAGGAAACTGAGCAATTAAGGGAGCTTGTAAAACCGTGTCAGGTTGCCGAGTGGTCTGTTTATTTTCCTATTGATCTTACCTTTCTTTCTTTTAGGAATAGTGACTGTCTCATCAAATTCCTCAAGCTCCCCACATCGCACGTCCCTTAACCTTTGTAATGCTAAGGATCTCAGATTTGCAGTTCTGTAGTCTGTC
The DNA here is from genome assembly GCA_013398915.1 of Dromas ardeola. NCBI lineage: Eukaryota > Metazoa > Chordata > Aves > Charadriiformes > Dromadidae > Dromas > Dromas ardeola. The sequence goes on along the minus strand of VYZM01013044.1, from coordinate 37,992 downwards.
CTTCACTCTGTAATCTTTCACCTAAACTATTGTGTCAGTATTTTTTCCTTCATTGTTCTGCTGTTATCCTTGTGCTGTTATTCTCATGCCCTTGCACCTCTAAATTCAGATATCAGATTTCTCAAAGAAGATGGTTGACCTGGCGTGACAATTGCCCTTTCTTCCCTGCTTTTTCCTATACCGTGTTGTTTAAAATTTAGTTTACATGAAAGGAAAAACAAGAGAATAACATAGTGCATAATAGTAATTTATTATAGCCCATGTCAGGGGCATTGGAACTAGACGAACTTTAAGGTTCCTTCCAACCCAAACCATTCTATGATTCTGTATCTCTGATAAGTATTATCCACTAATATACATGGACAGGGCTTAGCCAATGACTTCTCCTTCTGTGAAGATGTCCCAGAAACTAGCCTGAAGTCAGAGTTCACATCACAGGCTACTAAATCAAAGCCTGCTTTAAATTTATTTGACATGTGTTGCTGGCATTTTTAATTTTTAAGGAAGCTACAGGGTATTGTGAAGCATTTGGGACAGGAATGGTGTCTAGTTCAATGGAGCTAGTTCAACGCCAAATGCCACAGGCACCGAATGTGACCATAATTTTTTATAAGTGCCACTACAGAGCTAGGGTACCAATCTCAGCACCATTGACTGTCTATTTATCTATTTGTCTTAGGTTAGAAGTATTATTTTACATTTATATCCTTGGGTTTACAAATACTGAAAAACTTCAGAGCATTTGAAATCTGAAATCCTTTCTGCAGTCATAATTTTTAGCATAAATAACATCTTACTGTTACCTCATGGGCTGGCTGCGAGGAATCGGGCAACTGAGATGTTGCAGCTCACACAGACATCTTCATGTCTCTGCTGTGAGAAACCACCATGCACACGAACCTCTGCTCTCCTAGGACGGCCTCACTCAGTCAGCTGCATGGGGTACTTGCTCCTACTATACACTTGATATGTAGAGATCATTGGGATAAAAAATGAACCCTGCTGAGGACATTTTGTCACAGCAGATAAATCAGGAGCAAGTTGAATGAGAGATCTAGCTAGTCTAGTTACTTATAGTCCTAAAAAATGTTCCAGGCCAGGTGTTGACAAGAACAACATCAGAGTGACCAGCTCATCGCTGCAGCGTACAAAGCTCTGCCTCTGGGCTCCCGGGGCTTCAGCCAAATGCATTTGCAGGAAGGCTGTGGCTTGCAAACCTGAAGGTGCAGAGAAGAGACTGGTGCAAACAAAAATGAGTCTCACTAAGAGTCAGAGAGTCATGAGGAAGGTGGAGGAAGATCAGGATGCCCGCCTAGCCTTTCCCTGGGTCAGATCAGCCAAGATGGTGTCATTCCCGACTAATATATATCTAACAGCATGGATCACATTTTGATACATTGGTATTTTCTAAACTTTGGTTTTTTTAATAATTTGGAAAGGAATGACTTAATTCCACCTCAATAGATCTAACAGAACAAGGAGAAAGGAAAATCTGGGTATCTGTAGATTTTTTGGTTTTGTATTTGAAAAGTGATGTCTCATAGACGGTTAAATATGCTTGGCTGGCAGAATTTTAGATGGTCTCAAGCCACAGCTTGATGCCAGACAGGAGGAGGTTTAAAAAACTAAATAAAACAGATTTAAGTCTTGATATAAAGGCAGTAAATAATCTCCCCCTGCAAATAAATAAAATTTAAAAAAAAGAAATCCCAAATGCAAACCCTTTGATTTATGTTGAAGTAAATGTTTCGGATTGACCTGCAAATATTATTTTTTCTGTGTAACTTGAGGGGGGGGGGCATATCTCTAAATATAATTTAAAAGAATAAATAAGTAAATAAATAAATAAAATTTTATCTTCTTTCAATCTCAGACTTTTCTTAATTTGTTACTCCATCTCCAGAATGAAACACCTGTTATTTGTCCAGTAAAATTCTTGAGTACAAAACTTACATTCTGGGAAAGGAAATTTAGCCCAGAGTGGTCAACTCTTCCTCTAAAATGGTATCTATGATGAAGAGAGTTTGTACCAGAAATCTTGTTTGCTTTCCTGAATTTTTTCATTAATTGAAGCCTTATTTTCTTACAGTCATCCCTAGGTCAAGACAGCTACGCTACCATAGCCAAGATTTTTTGCAATTCTACATAATGAGACAGAATATACCCAAAAGACCTTCTTTCATTTTGTATGCACACATACATTAAATGACAGATGTCCTGTTGCAATATGTAGAATTATCGCTTACCACACAAAATGGGCCAGATTCTCTGATCTGGTATCATCGCTTTGCACTACATTGCAAACATAATCCAGACCTAAATCCTTGTTAGCTGACATGGTGAGGATAATCCCATTGCAACGATAATCCTTTTGGACACAGACAAAGCCTTAGAGTTCTTCTGGGACTTCTTCCTTTGCCATGAGTATAGCAAAGAAAGAGGGGTGTTGCTAAATGACAAAAAAAAATAATTAGCGCTTTACCACGTCACATCAGGCAAACCCTTACAACAGCTTGTGGCCTGCCTGTAATAGGATTGACAGTAGGATTTCCCCCAAATCTAGCAACGTATGTGCAAGGTGGTGGGGAGGATTGAGCTAGATAGAGTAAGGCTTCTCAACTGACTAATTATTTTCATTGTCCGGGGGTATCATATTTAACCTGATTCTGAGTCTGAGTCTCTCCTGAGTTCCCACAGCCAGTCTACAAGGTAGCAGTATGGTAACACACTAAAAATGCAGTCTACAGTAAGGACTTCAGATTTCAGATGCTCTGAACTTTTTCGGTATTTGTAAATTCTAAGCAATAAGTATGTATCATAGGATACTCAGAAAAATTAATAAATAGAGATTTATCAAAAAGACTATGCATTCAATAATCTCTAAAAGATTTTGCCAGTGCTTGTTCAAGACACTGTAACAGAGACCAAGAAATGGCAGCCAAAAATTATTAGGTACAATATATTGAATTAGAGAGGAAAAGAAAGGGTAATGAGATAATCCCCAAAACCCAAGGCAGCGTCCTCGTACCCAGTCAGAAGACAGCCAAGCCTGGAAAGAAAGAAGGGGCAGTCCAGGCTGGGTTGGCACCACCTCGGGTCCTGCTCGCTATCAGTGGAGCTGGGCTGAGCTTATCACAAGAGCCCCCCAAAACAGTCCCCTCTCATCTCAAAATGCAGGCAGTGTGGTGCCCCTGAGCTGCTAGCTGACATTAGCTGCAGGAAGATTAGAGGTCAATCCTATCTTTAGCTCTCTTACAATGCAAGATGATGCCAGGCACTTGGAGAGCAGAGGATCATTAGCAGAGAAATAATGAGTCAGATATGGAAATTGGATTCATGAGTTGCAAATTCCTCTGAATTTTCTCTTTGGAGATAGACAAACTTGTGGGTAGGAGACCAGAATGGTGTAGGAAGACTCCAGCTCTCCCTGCAGACTCTGTGTGAGCCTGAGCTCAAGCAAGTCACCCAGTCTGTCTGCTTGCCAGTTCTTTTATCTGTAGCACATCAAGAGTAATCCTTTGTTTCCCACATCCCTTGAGCATGCATTGTTCCATTTCTGGAAACGAAGACCATCCTAACTGTGAGCCACAGTGTACACAAAGACATTTTGTTTTTATTTATTGACATCCAAATAATAGCAATAACAACAACTGACTGGACACCCTGGGATGAGTTTTAAAGCAGATAAGGAGAGACCACTTAAACAATTTTTCAGTTTAAGTTGTAATATGATCCCATCATAAACTGACACATCAGTTCTCCCTAGCATGGAAGAAGAAAAATATAATCCAAAAGATATTCATAATCCAAAAGATTCTCCTGGGCCAAGGACTTCAGTAGTATGGAGAGTTATTTAGGTGATCATAGCAACTGTAGTTTGCAGAGAGCATGTCATAGGTATGCCTGTGGCCTCTTTGACTACATGGAAAAACTTATCAACCTGTCTAACACATGAGATTCTTTCACACTTCTATAAAACATGTGAGGTTGTTCTCTTAAAATACAGCTGAATAATGTTCACATGGGTCTTGGCTCCCACTGACGTTAATCAAAGCTTTGCATTCAGTGCCCCACATACCTACTATCTGAACATGTACAGACAGCATATGTTCTGGGCATATACCATTGCTAGGCTCATTCTCCTATCTGGGAAGATATTAAAAGCAGCGTGCATGGGTGTTGCTGCTCAGACAGCCCATGGGAAGACAGCAGCAGTGCTCCTGGGTGTGCAGCATCTGAGCACTGCTGTCAGTGGGCACTTCACCAGGGGGGCCTGCACAGGGCCCTGCAAAAAAACCCTGTAAATAACCTGCCTGTGGTGTGGGAACAAGAACGCTCCTTGTTGTAAGGGTAATTTCATTCATTAATTGAATTTTTAGGCATTAAAACTACGGACTGTCCCCCATTTTCTCATGTAACTACAGTTGAAACTAGTTGAACTAAAAAGTAGTTTTAACTAAAGTTGAAAGTACCTCAGCCAATATTTTCCGAGATGCTGTGGCAATACGTCTAAGCTGCCCTATGCATTACAGCAAATGGCTGAGCTGAAAAAAAAATGAGGAATTGTTATATGAAGCCCATACACTACACGATCCATGCTGACAGGCAAAATCCAGCTACATTTTGTGCCAACATCAAGTGCCTGTTTAGGAAAGCCCAGCGCAGTACACATTGCAAAACCTTTGCTGGTGCTGGATCACTCTGGTTGCTAGAGAGATGTCTTTTTTCCACTTATATGAGGAGTTTGCTGCCCTGTGCTACCAGCTCATTTTCTTCAGACACTTATAGAGCTTCACAAGGTCAGCACGCTTGTGACATTTGAAGAATTTCTGCTCATGTGTTTTTTTCCTAGATATATATCTGCGAGTGAAATAGTGGACTGAAATACCTCTTTTGCTCTTTACCTCTACAGCAATGCATAGGAGTGATCTTAGTAATTTGTTCTTCATTTTCACATGAGTGAGTACGTGTTATCAGATAAAACAGGGAGATTACTGAGGAATGTAGCTTGCCTGATAAACATTCAGCTTTAGCCAAATAACAAAAAAATTAATAATCAATATCTTCTTTTTGCATTTCTGAAATGAAAACTGAGGTGCTGTTTCCTTAGTGTATGTACCCAGAATCATCTTAAAACCACTTGAATACTCCACTTGGCCCCCACAGAGCAGCCTGGAACCCATCTCCCAGCTCTGTGTAAATAGTTCAGCTACCCTAAGACAGATCGAATGGCATTAAACACTTATGTTTACACATCTGCATACCATCTTCAATGTTTTTCTTTTAAGGACCAGGACTTTGATGCCATGCACAAAAATAAGGGAAATGAGGTGTCATTGTCATTTTCTCCCTCCCTGACAGCCCCCCGAATCCAGCTTGGTGAGCCAAGGCACTGGTCAGAAACATGAGAGATCCAGATTCAAATCCCCATTCTGCCTGATTTGGAGCAGGGATTGCAACCCTCCCCAAAGACGCCTAAACTGTCAGGTAAATGCGGAGTATCTTCTGTTATGCTTTATGTAAAATGAATATTCATACCAACAGGGATTCAAACCTACATTTTGCAGCAAGGTCCTTAATTAAATTACCACTGAGATTTCCTTCCTCTTTCTAGCTTGAAGAATATTTAGCAACGTGAAGTGTAACAGCTATAAGTGAAGAGCCTTATTCTGCAAGAATGTCTTAATGTTTGCAAATGTTTCACTTTAGTGGCCAAATCAGAAATTCAAACAATTGCACAGCTCAGATGTTACTGCTCTCTCAGCTTATTTGTGGTCTACTAAGGAAAAGGCAGTAGCAATGTCTGATTATGGAAAAGCCCAGAAAAAACATATGCAAAACATTCAGTGTAGAGCTCTTCTGTGAGGAAGTGCACTCAGCACCCCCATAAAATTATGAGGAGTGTATTAGGAAGGAAAACCATTTTCTATGTCTAAATATTTATTCAGTTTTTAGTATTCTGTAGCAAAAGAAAAGTCAACAAACCCTCCTGTTCTTTTCTACGTCCTTTCCTTAATGAGACTTTTTGAATACAATTTTTTTTGGCACAGTTGGTCTTACTACCCACAGCCAATGGAAGATGTCACCCTGAGGAAATATCTTACTATGTTCAATGGGATTAGCGCACTCTGCATTCATCTTTAAAATAACTAAACGGACGGCCTGGGCTAGCTAGAGAATGGATGCTCAAGGGCTTGTGGACTACATTTAACGCCAAGATGTCGACTTTTCTAGTCTAAGGTTCTCCAGGTTTCTCTGAGTGATTCTATGTTGGTGTTTCACCAGACGTACACTGTTGTGCTTTAGTTCACATTGCTGAAGTGTCATCAGACTGCACAAACTAGATTATTCTTGGATTAAAGTAACTAGAAGATGCATGCCAAGAGCACACCTAAAGCACTCCAGCTCCTCACTGGCGTGTAGTCCACCAGAGCAACCAAGATCTAGTTCAAAATAAACTCCCCTGAAAGGCGTCTCTCAGGTCTTCACAAACATCTGCTTTGGTCTGCAGATCTGCTCCTATTCAGTTGTTTTATGTACATTGTAAATGTAGCCTCTGCATCTTACCTGTGAAACAGCACATCCTTACTCTGGAGAGAGCAGTCGCAGTGGCGAGGACAGGGAAGATGAATGTTAGGGCAAAGGACACTTGATGTCACAGGGTGGGAGGAGGCGACAGCTCCCCAGCACCCCTAAGAAGGAATGGTGGGACCCCTTGTGCACAGGGTGAGTGCTTCCTTACCTGCCAAAACTTGCTGTGCATTCAAGACACTTCCAGGCACAGCTGAGTCAGGAGCAGGTCACTCCTCACAGGACTCAAGGAAGCCCAAGAGAGTGGGGAGGCACTGCCTGCCTCACCGTGGGGGGACACAGACGGTTTTGAGAGCAGTAGGAAATGCTGCTAGATGTGGTGTCTGGGCCAGGGTGCAACTCCCTGTGCCAGCGTGCAACTCCCTGTGCCAGCTCTGCACGTTACAAGAGCTGGGTAAACCAGACAGGGCTTCCTGATGTTACATAGGTTGGGGGTCGATGGGATGAATGGTTGCAGTGTTTGGTCAAAGGCTCTGCAAAGGCCCCTCAGAGCAGCATCAGCCCTGGAAGTTATGGAAGACACAACCAGATGGCTTGGAAGGGCTCTGCTGATGTCCTGCCTGGATGGCACGTTTCTCCTTCCCAGTCTTCCCACTGGCCTCCAGACCACCCATCCCAGCAGCTCAGTGGCAGCCTTGTGGCTGTCAGCAGGCACTGCTCTTCTGAGTCCTCGTCCAGCCCCTTGCCTCCAAGTCTCAAGAAGCCTGCAGTTCAGGCCTATTGCTTGCAGACAATATAAAAGAGTCAGGTATCCTATTTGGGGGCAAGTTTCAACAGCTTTTTCTGTTTCAAACCACGTTTCAGCTCTGCAGAGTCTCATTTTCTCTCTCAAGTTCCCAGAGCTGTCACCAAGGGCAAGCCAAAGACCTTCATGCCCTTACAAACCCAGTTTACCATCTTCTGCACTTCCACTTTCTAAATAACTGCAAATTCCTTAATTTGGGCCTAGATTGAAAGACAGGCTCTGCTCCCTTTTCGTACAGAAATGTATGGCAGCAGGTACGGGTGGACTGCCAGCCGCATCAGCTGAGAACAGCCCTCCCCTTCCATCCATCCTGCGCCATCCCTTCCGTCACCACTGCCCATCACGGTGCTGTCACCCCTGCAGGGTGCACGTCGGAGTGTAGTCAGGTGCAGGCGCATCCAGCTGACGCTGAATTCAGTTCTGACTTTTGGAGACAGTAAAACTCGGTTTTTAAAAGCAATCTCTTCTGCATACAGCCTCTTGCATGGGTTTCGTGCTGAAGTGAGACAAACTGCCCTCAAAATACTTCCCCTATTTGCTGCCTTCATTTAAGGGCAAAGGAACAAAGCAGGAGACCACTAGCATGTGGCAAAATTAAACTGCTTTTCTAGTTTTCCTCTTTATTCCTCCATAAGGGAGGATGGTGCCTGCAGCTTCTCAGATAAGGAAAATCATGTATTTATTTTATTGTGTAGTATGCATTAACTTTGAGCAAATGTCCTCATCTTTACTGGCAATGGAGAAAATCAGATAATCTTTATTGCTTCTGTTTATAAAGGCTTCTTTTACCAGCTGAAAGAAATATACCCATCTACTATGCATTTTTTTGTCCTGATGTTAGCTGTCAGCTAGATAGCAACTGCTCATTGATGGGCAGATTTAGGTGTAGGAGAAATCTTTATTTAGGCATAGGGAATCCTCGAAGTAGGAGGACAGGGGATAACTATCCAAATACTTCAGCTAAATAGAAGACTTCTGAAATAGCAGGCATCCAATATTTTTAGCTGTCAGTGGGAATTCAGTAGGCTGAAAAATGTGTCCAGTAACAAATTTCTTCTATAAACTAAAGAGCAATCTTGCAGGGAGCTATTGTGGAATTGAAAAAAGTTATGTCTAATCGTATTTTTTCTACTGTTCTGGGAAATTACAGCAGACACCTACAGAAAAACCTGCAAAAAGATATGTGTCCTAATTACAGATTATTTCAACCCAAACCAGGAAAGTTCCATGGATTTTTTTTTAATTTAATGTATACATTAATTAATTAACAAACAAAGGGAAATCAAAAAGTCAAAATCACTTGGCTCTTTGTAATCAGTCTCCGGCTGCATGGTGCCAATTGCGTGGTGTTAGCTGCAATCTGCCACTGACAGATGTATTCAGGGTTGGAAGCTGTTACTTAACCTAGAGGCAGTGACAGTGTTTGGATAATTCTGATGCTATCCTGAGAGGATTAGGATACAAACACAAATTTAAACTCTCTTCTCCAGTGCGTATTTGAAGATGATGTACATTTGCAGGGGACCGGCTGTCACAAAACTAATTTGGCCTATGTTTTTATTTGAACATATGTGGTTTCTCAAAGGAAGTGGATTGTAGGCAGAGATGAAAGCAATTCAGTGTCTCTGATCTCTGGGATGTCACTTCCAAATGAGATCACCTTCACTGCACATTTTCCTTTTCTGGCACCAATCTGGAGAAATTTAGGGAACTAAAAACACACTCTTTTATTTTCAGAGTTTTAAAAAATTAGACTAGATACTCATTCATTTCTTTCTCTTCAACATATAATGCATGTCATAGAAACAATTTGGAGCTTTGTTGTTTTCAGGGTAATGTAATTTCCTGAGAACTGAAGTAAACGGTATTTTCTGAAGACAGACACAATGATACCACCAAAAAGCTTCTGTTTCCTCCTCAATTCTGCCACAACACAAAATGCATCTAGAAGCCTTTTGAACTCCTTTTATTGTCACCAAAGAAAAATTGCAGTACAAGGAAGCTATACTTTAAGTAGTAAAAGCATCACCACTTTTCAGAGGTCAAATGTAAAAGCTAGACTTGTATTTTTATACATAGTACACCCTGAAATCCTTATACACTGAAAAGAGTGAATCTGAGATCAAGTTTTTCCACATCAGAAAAGCCAAAAGACCTACTGCTGCTCTTATTAGAGATACGACAAAATTGTCAGTTTCTATTTAATCTTCTGTTTGTTGGTACATTTTAATAGGAAACACCACAGTAAGATCCACCTTTCAAATGACAAATTGAGATGGAAAATATCACCTCTGTTGCTATGTTGGTATTTCAGTAGGTATACTAATTGTTAAGTGCGTGATTTATTACATCTAGCAAATGTATTGTGGTAGCTTCGTGTGTCTAATCTTCTTAAGGGGGAGGGGGAAAATGTTCTTTTAAAAAGAAGATAAGGAAAAAAGATATGATATTAAACCTGTCTGATTGAGTTGCTTACCCCTTAGTGATTTGGCTGTTAAAAATTAATATCTGTTACTTATACACATATAGCATACTAAAAATGTTAAATAACACCAAGCATTTCCACACTTACAGATTGTGGACAAAAGTTTTAGAAAACAGGGAGCTTACTAGAATGGTAGGTTTTCCTGTTGTTGTTTTCAATTTTATTTTAATAAGTTATTCATTTCCCAAATAAAACAAAGTGACAGCATTTCTCACAAGCATTTGCTGTAAAAGACAGGTTTGCTGAAATGAAAGGTATTAGCAAACGGCATATAAGCTACATGCTATTCCTCCAAGTCAAGTCATCATTAGGCACCACTTGCCATTAGGAAAAAAAAAGCGTTCTTAAGGGTTTGTGGAAACACGAACAACAGCTTGAGTGTAAAGAGCTGTTTAGTATTTACTGAGCTTTGAAAATGCTCTGATTTTACTACTCCATGTTCTGCCTTGAAATGTTATTTCTGTATGTTAGGCATAAATACTGATTATATAGTTCCACTGAGGACTGTAACTACAGAATGCCATCCTGGAAGTGCGAGAGGATTTGGGGTTTAGGCTTACGTGTGTTTAAATGAATTATGAAAACAGCTACTTTTTTTCCTTCCTCAGCACTCTCTCTTTATTTCCATCTGAAATAAACTGTTATTTTTGCATCTTATTGTAAGGTTGTTCGCATAGCTTTTGAATTGCTTGTCCTTGGAGTCTGCTGCAATTTTTTAATAGCAATTCACATTAAAAACTTGTAATATTGTCTCTCTACAACACTCTTGCGGCTATCCAGACTTCATGCATTATACCACAGAAAGACAATGGAAGATATGAGTATGAAAATAACAACATTTTAAAAAATAATCTGCATTTTTGTTCCCTTTATTCTTATTCAAGTTGCCAGATTTCTAGGTTTGACAGTTTCAAGTTTCTCTCTGTAATGATGAAAATTAAAAAATGAGAACCAAGATTCTGGGGCTTTGAGACAAAGACCAACCATAGAATCATAGAATTGTCTAGGTTGGAAGGGACCTTTCAGATCACCAAGTCCAACCATATGTCAGGAAAGTTAGCAACATTGCTTACAAGGACACAAGAAGAGATCCACAGGGAGGATCTTTTTCTTTGTGAGGATGACCTCTGAATTCCTAGGGAATTTTTTAAGCCTGCATAGACCCCACTAAAGTTGATAGGCTCCTGTTCAGACAGAAAACTTCAGCCTTGTAGGTCATTTCCAAAATCAGATTCATACTGTCAATTTTAGCCTGTAGAAAACTGCAGGAAGAATGTTTCTCCTAGTATATTGAGACTAAATAATGAACGAAAAAACATGTATTAAGCTTTATTATTGTAATGCTGACTTTTAGAAGGTTTACCTTTAAACAATTTAACTAGTCAGTTGTAAACTTTGGCTTATGGCGTTGCCTGAAGAGAAAATCTACACTTTCAAAGAAGTCCAGTTGGCAGAGGAAGAGTTACAGAGTTAAAGGTGGTGTCGTAGTAGGAATACATTTATTGTTAAGTTCTGTGATAAAAGGTTATCTGCAAACCCACAAAAGATCACACTGAGGAAGCTGAAATAACACCTTGCTCCAGCTGCTCCTGGGCCCATCACAGGAGTCATCAGCCCATCAAAGGCCCATCTCCACAAGCCCAGAGGAGCACAGGGGCACAAAGGCAGGGGGAAACCCAAATTAAAGACTTAGAGGAAGGGACACTCTGTCCAGACCCTTCTCAGGGCTGCCCAGAGAAGGGTCTCAGCCCCACAGCCAGGAGTGAAACCCAGCAGGGGGAGTCATCTCCAAAGCATCTTCTGGACTGAGGGAGGTTGCTGTCTAGGAATGTGGGACGCATGATGGGATGGAAGAGCAGGGCATTTTGAGATTGCATAAGACTAAAGGGATATTTAGGGAAGTAACCAAAAGTGGAGGAAGGGATGGATTTAGGTGATTTGGGGAGAAACAAGTGTGGAAAAATAGAGGGATAAGACATAAAAGAGGCTGGTCACCTGTAAGTAGTTGGCTGGTTGGTACCCTTGTCTGGCCATGCCCTCTGTGTGTAGGGGGGTCTGAGTTTAGCAACTGGTGTGAGCGTGGGTGTGTGTGTAAACATGTGATGGCTAGTGAGGATCAAGCCCAACTAGCCAGTGAGTAGATTGCCTGGGACCCAGGGCAAGATCAGGGGTGCGCTGGACAGTGGGGATCCAGGATCCAGGGAGCTGGATCCAGCTGGCAGAGGGATGGCAGGGTCTGGGTTCTCTAGGGGTGAGTCTCATGTCTCTGTGGGTGTGCTCTATGTGGGTCTGTACCAGCAACCGGAGCGTGGCTGTGGCCTTGGGGACCCAGGCCAGAAACTCCAGGAGCCAGGAACTGGGGAGACTGGGATCCAGAGGCAGCTACTGGGCAGATTGAGTGTCTGAGCCCAGTTGTTAGAGGGATGTACTTTTACATGTGTATATATATTCCTACTGCTGGATCTCCATCCTGCTCAGCCAGAGAAGGGGGTAGAATGAGGCTGTTGGTGCTGCCTGTGCTCATATGTGTGTTCTGTGATCTGCATGGCCGGCCATGTATATACATGTATGTATGGTGGTGTGTGTAGATGCCCTGTGTGCATGTGCCTATTGGGAACGCACCTTCAGCCTCACTACTGGTTGGACCTGGGGCATGGAGCAGCTGCAGCCTTACCTCAGGCTATCAGATCCAGCGTATTATGATTTTCTCCTAAATTTATGCACCACTGCATACAGGCACAAAAATAAAGCCCATTCCCCCTTCATTATTAAACGGCCAAAGATTAGACTAATTCAAAAACAGATACTAAGACTTAGTTTTCTGTCGTGCTTTAAGCTGTCCAATGAAACTGTTGCCTGATTAGCTCCAGATGAAATGTTTAAAGTTCATGAGTGAAAATTAAATATGATACCATTAAAAAGAAATTAATTGCAAGGTTTCAGAAGGACACAATCAGTCTTTATACAAAACATACCCAGAACCTCTGTGGCACATGCCTGGGCTGCCTGCAGCCTCAGTGCGGCTCTCCCCTCCTCGTGTGTCTGCTGTGAGGTGCCCGGGTGACATCGCAAAGGTCTCCTTCTTTCCAGCTGGGGCTCAGGAGTGCAAAATTCCCTGTGAAGCCAGCCAAGTCTTTTTCAGTTCAAGCCCCGTAAGCCTGCTCTGCTTCTTGTTAGCTCAGATCACTGCAGTAATGAAGCATAAAGAATACTCCTCTACTGCCATGCAGTGTCTGCCAACAAGTGGCCAAAGGAAAGATTTTCCTAGGTTTGCCCCAGCAGCATCTGCTGGTTGCACTCTGGGTGCCCAGGGAGGCTTTGTTTGCCAAAAAGAAAAGTGAATAGAAGAAAGGGAGAGACAGTATCTTCTTCTAACTGGTGGTAGGTGAAGGAGGTCTGTGTCACAGCAGAAGTTTCTGCCAGTACTAAATTATCTCTTAAGAAACTCACAAAAGACTCCACATTCTCTATTTAAGAGCTAGCAAAAGAAAAAGAAAACTTGCACAGGACTTCTCCTTCATCCATATAAAAATATATTAAGCATAGAATCATAGAATAGAATCATAGGATAGTTTGGGTTGAAAGGGACCTTTAAAGGTCATCTAGTCCAACCCCCCTGCAGTAAGCAGGCATCTCTTCAAGTCGATCAGGTTGCTCAGAGCCCCATCCAACCTCACCTGGAATGTCTCCAGGGATGGGACACCTACCATCTTGCCTGGCAACCTCTTCCAGTGTTTCACCACCCAGTTTTTGTAAAAAATTTCTTCCTAATATCTAGTCTGAATCCACCCTCTTTTAGTTTAAAACTATTACCCCTCATACTACCACTACACTCCCTGATAAAGATTCCCACCCCATCCTTCCTGTAGGCCCCCTTTAGGTACTGGAAGGCCGCTATAAGGTCTCCTTGGAGCCTTCTCTTCTCCAGGTTGAACAACCCCAACCCTCTCAGCCTGTCTTCGTAGGAGAGGGGCTCCAGGCCTCTGATCATCTTTGTGTCCCTCCTCTGGACCTGCTCCAACAGGTCCATGTCTTTCCTGGGCTGAGGGCTCCAGAGCTGGACACAGTACTTCAGGCGGGGTCTCACCAGAGCAGAGCAGAGCATGGTCGCATACACCCTATTTTACAAATACAGAAAATGAGTCAGTGCTTACGTAATTCCCCCGTAACTGCAAATAGCTGTAAGCCAAACAGCAAAAAGGAAGAGGAATAAAAGGACAATCTACACATAGAATTAATCATAGATAATTGCCCAAAGGCCTGAGACTCACTCCAGTGCAAAATATTTTTTTTATTATTTTGATTCAGGCGAAACGCAGACCCTACCTGATTACATGTATTATTTCACTGTTTCACATTCTTAACCACTGTTTGTTTTTTGATGTTTTGGATGGAAATGAAGACAATAAACAATGCCTTCAAAATATTTTCATTAACATAGGATCCTTTTGTTATGAAATACCATACAACGTGATGTACTATGGTAGGCAACAGGACAAGGTATGGAAAAGACTGGTGGGAAAGCAACAGTCCCAATATGTAACTACATTAATCTTCTTCATGAAGACAGTAAAATGGCATTTCTGTACAGTTGAGAGAAACTACAAATGTCTGTGTGCAACTTAAGGAAGCTTGAATCAGTAGAAGCATGCAAAAGGCAAGTCCATCACATATTTCTTCCTGTTGTAAATATTCAGTCCAAATTTTATACAAACCCAAATGAAGTTCTCACTTGGATTCTGCCTGCTCTTCTTTTTTTGTCGAGTCACTGAGCCAGCAAGCCAAAAAAACTCACTGCATTTGCAGGATGCCCATCCTTCATATGTGGGATAAAAGGAGTCCTGGTTGTCCATGGAGCTGAACATCAGCTGTAAAATATCACTTTCAAAATTTTAGGCTCACAGTGGTAACATGCTAGTGGCCCGAGGGAATGACAGCCCAGCAGAGTATGAGAACTTGTGTACTTCAGATCTTAATGCACACCTTTCATTTGAATAAATCTTCAGCTGATTCAGTGATTTTTTAACACTTTCAAAATTTTCACTGAGTTTGGCTCTGCTTCTAACCACCTGCTACTGTGACAGAATCTGTTGTTTCATCTGCAATAGTGCATGCAAATTCCCAGAATTCTGAGAAATACCACTTGCCATTTCAAAAGCTATGATTTCCAGCATGAGTTTGTCTCCACTGTTTTTCAGCAACTTTGAAATATCAAGATCATAATCGGCACAGAAATAAAAGCAGCTGAATAAATTTGCAACTAATCTTTCTAGTTATTTTTGGTTTATTTCTTGTAATGCTCTTGTATTGAAACCCTGTTCAGCAAGATATCATCAGTTACTTAGCTTTTACAATAGGATCAGGCTTCTTTCTTCAGGAGGTTATTGGAAATTTAGGATGCTATTTGTGTTCTTTTGATGAACATCAACTTCTTCAGATTTTGAGAATGTTAGTTCCTGTCTCAAGCACTTTTTCGGTTAGGGAATCCAGAGTGCATGAAAACTTCCATATATCCCCAGTCAGATGCAGCTTGTGCCTAAATGCTGTGCAACACTAAACCAGCTCATATCAGCTGATGTCACTGATATCAGCATGATGGAGCCACCAAAATTGCTGAACCTGGATGAGCACATCCACTTTCCATAGTGATTTACACGGAAAGGCATGACATGCTTTGTGAAACAGAAGCATTAAAATAGTTGCTGGAAACATGGGGGTTTTTTTTTAATTATTTTTCTTTTTTTTTTTTT